>JAODUK010061646.1:0-41875 GCA_027564635.1 Typhlichthys eigenmanni
GAGAGAGAGAGAGAGAGAGAGAGAGAGAGAGAGAGAGAGAGAGAGAGAGAGAGAGAGAGAGAGAGAGAGAATTTTTACCTTTACCATTGTGGATTCACTCGGGTCAATGTGATTTTAGAATATGAGATTGCCACCAAGGGTCCCAAGACACTGACATCCAGTATGAGGTCGTTGGCTCACAAAAACCCGTAACAATATTCCCTGACATACGGACGACTCAATAGCTACCTTCTAGAAAGTCCCTTTTGTTAGAAATGTATATTTAGTAGGGGGGAAAAAAATGTTTATGCTTCCCACATTTTCAGCGAAATTGTAAGGAGGTAATGTGAGATAAACAGTAGCACGAATTAACATAACAAGACAATCAAGGGAAGCGTTCCAGTGTGAAGGTGAGAATACATTCTAATAGGAAACAACAAATGAAGCGCTCATCCACAAAAAAGAAAAAGAAAAAGAAAAAAAAAAGAACCTGATGAATGTCAAGGCCATTATAGGCGGCCGTTTAATTGCCCGGAGTTGAACCACAAGGTCGCCATGGCAATGAATATACGGTCACCATGGCAAAAAGAGCTCTACTGTATATCACACCTTGTCTAATTGTGTTGTGTATAGCTGTGTTTCGCCAATGTTGGCCCTGTAGCTTCAGAGGAGCTCACTGATGCTGTGAACACGATGAGTCGTGCCAAATGAATGTCTCTGCAATATACATGATGAATATCCCGGACGCATGCAGTCTGTTATGCATTCTGCTGAACCAGTAATGCGTCGCCTCACCTCTGCAAATTGTAGCCGGCTAAAAGTGCTACTGGAGGGTGAAGTAACTTTGAAGTTCTTCTTGGGTGACACCCACGTCTCCAAGGTCTCCAGCTTGCTGGTTGCCAGGTTGGTGGCGTGGTGTTTGACCAGGTAGCCCTGGAACTGGTCCGACTGGAAGTAGAGGTGCACTGACACGGGGTGTCCCATCGGGAAATACCTGGCAACACACAGAGCAGAGCACTGAGAGAGAGAACCCATTAGTCAACTCGATACCGGGTGGCCTAGCCACTGTGCCGATTTTAAAGGCCAACTGCGAAACTGGAGAGGAACGTCTAGATTCTTCTGGATGGGACCTGTCTTGTTAAAGGTAAAGTCAGCTATTGCAAGCTAAAAGTAAGCTAATACACTTTCTGTCAAATTCAACAAATACCTCAATTTTACTATTTTACCGTTCTCTGTGCATGCTGAAAATAATAATCTAATACTTCTACACAGCCCTGGCGCCGAAACTTGGAACATAAACAAAGTGGTGAACACCGCTCGTATCACCAAAGCCGTTGCGCTACGCTTTGCTTGACAATGCATTTCGACGTGTAATGCGCCGCCCGCGGAGGACCGCGGAGCGATACCGTTTTGATTTGAGGTCGAAGTTAGCAAGAATGACTGACTATATCTTTAATGCTAACGTTAACGTTAATACAAAGCTTGACGTTTACGCTCACACAAAGTGACGGGCTAGCACACTGAATGTGCTCGATGGTTATGAGGCATGGGTAATCAATGGTCATTCTGCACAATGATAAGCTTCAGCCCATGAAATCTGATGGGTCAAATATGAGGTCAAATGACCTCATGCCTACTGCTGTATTAGTAAGAATATTACTGGGCAAGTGGCGTGTGGGAAAGCGTCTGTTCCAACCGGCTATGGACTGACAAGACACAACCCAGAATACAGCCGTCTCAGACCCCATTTACACCGCTGTAACTGTGATCTGTCTAATGTACGTTATCGGCGTCAGGAAAAGCACATGTTGCTGAGTATGATCAGATGAGTCAGGCCACATCTGGAGGTAGTCTGGTTTACAGTATATTAGGATCATATCTGACAGGTGTGATGTACCCAGTTGCGTTAGCTGATTAGATGTTTGGGGAAGGTCTCAGATATTTGATTCACCAAAAATATACCTTGATTATTTATTATTATTATTAATTTAGTTTTCATTATTTTCAATTTTATTGCCTATAATAATAACTCCAAATGCCCAAACACACATGCACATGCACGCACACACACACGCACGCACACACACACGCACACACACACACACACCCCTCTCCCTGCTTCCATGCCAATAGCTTCATCAGTATTCCATCTGACGGCCAGGAGTCAAGCAGTCCCGGTAAATGCTACCCTGACAAGCAGAACAGCAAATATTTACACCCGCACAAGCCCACAGTGGGCACACCATCACACACACACACACACACGCACACGCAAGCACACATCTACACACACACACACACACACACACACACACACACACACACACACACGTTTGTCCTAAGGCACCCCACATTTCCATCCTTTAATTTCCTTCTCCAGCACTTCCTGCATGTTTCCATTCCTTTCCTTTTTGTTTTCAGTCCTCTAAGTCTCCTAGACGGAGTAGGTAGGGGCTGCCAGTATTAGGCTGCGTTGGGGAGGGGGGGGCTGTACAGGAGCTTCATTCAGTGCTCTCCTCTACTCTCCTTCCAATCCTAGTCACAGCAGGCTGTTAAAGCCCCCCCCCGCACTCTGGTCTCACACCCAGGCCGTCCCAACCATCTGTCGGAGGCCCATTTAAATTCTACATGCATGCAAATTTGTAGCCAAACTCACACACGCACACGCACACACGCACACACACACACACATATAATGCTTTTGCAAACACACAGGCATGCAGTGTCCTCT
Organism: Typhlichthys eigenmanni; assembly: GCA_027564635.1. Lineage (NCBI taxonomy): Eukaryota > Metazoa > Chordata > Actinopteri > Percopsiformes > Amblyopsidae > Typhlichthys > Typhlichthys eigenmanni. Next base: position 2,711 of record JAODUK010061646.1, read on the forward strand.
TTACCAGTAGGTACCAGAAGAACATTAGTGCGCAACTCACACACACACACACTGCTACTGTGTGACTGAACGCAGTTTGCTTGTCTCCTAAAAGTAAAAGCTTTTCCTTGCAGGCTCATTATCTAGCAATTGTAGAGATATGTATACTTTCTGCCTATTTTTTACACCAAGCCAAACACACACACACACGCACACACACGCACACACACACACACACACACACACACACACACACACACACCAACATCAATTCCATTTGTTTGCTTTTATAGACAATGTTGTAGCAGTGGAAACAGCTGTAGCCTATAGATTAAGTGGTTTTGAGGTTTGACAGATTGATACGTGCTTCCATTCGGCTTTATGCAACACCCACAATGCAACAGGAGTGCATAGGTGCTGGACACCCTGCCACGAGGGCCCTTCTGACGTGGACTAATTACCAGCTCTTCTGGCTCGCACCGCAATACAGCACAAGCTTAAAGTAGCTCCTATTGCACTGTAACACTAATCTGATTAACTCCAGCAGCAATGAACCACCGTGGGTCTGCCCCAAACATCTTTTTGATGTGAAAGCACTGTACATGGTGTTACATAATCATCGCTCCCACCCACAAGCAAGACGCGCGTTTCACAAACCTGATAGTGCTGAGATTATCGTGTTTTGTTGCTTTGTTGGTTTCTTTTATTTTGAGGTTGGGTGTTTCCCAACTCACTTTTCTTTCATTTTTCATATCGACTGGGCAATGTGAGAATTTTGCATCTTGGTATTCTTTCAGGTTAAGAATTATATTTATGATTCCTGATAGACTGTGGGCATATTTGTATTATATTATTATGAGATGCGATGATATATGTGTGGTTTTTCATCTCAACCACCACATGTGTAGCGTACAGTAGTTTGGAAGTCATGCTAATACACGCCTCAAGGGACCACTTCCAACACTATGACCTACATAGGCTCTTCACCGCAGGACCTAATTGACTAAAATGGCATATCATTTTACAGAACGGACCGCATTACTCAGAGTTCCCAACTGCTCTGTGGAATAATCCATTGTTTCCTGTGATGCACTACCCTGGCTCCGCCCGATTTATTTAGCTGATATTACAGTCTGTAAACCCTGATCACATTATCGTTCGCAAAGCCACCCTGTTGGCGGCCCAATCAGCGTGGGTTAGTGAGATGACGTTGAAGTCAAGCATGTCTTAAAATGGTGGTAGAACGATCAAAACAGTTGTAGCAACACCGATTGTTTCAGCGCTGTCCGATTTCAAAACGAACCAGAGGTCTACGCCAAGTAGCGGGAAAGGACTGCGAACACTTCCTAATGGAGCGTAGCCAGACCTATTCACAGCGTGAATATGGTCTGGTTACACCAGGCTAGTGACGCACTACCTTGATATGTGATGCCAGGTATAGACGTATACCAAAGACACAAAAGCTGTAATACACTGCAGGTTCACTGGTTAACGGTTCTCATTTTAACCAAGGTGTGTCTAAGCTGAAACACGTAATGGTGCTAAATTGTTTTTTGTTATTGAACACTGTTTCCTAGTAGAAAATACTGTGCGTGAATTTCCGTGCAGTACAGGGGTTTTGCATGGGTAAATGCATGCATTTGTCTGTGAACTATGAACTCTCAGTGACTTGTTCCACTTTTGTCGTTTCGGTGACACCTACCATAATTATGTGACATGCCTTAAGTTGTTAAGCCAATGAGACATGGCCTGTGTGGGCTAAACGGGGGGGAGCACGTACAATCTCTTTAGTTCTGCACATTGTGGACCGAGCACTACGGATCGAGGATTACTGTAAACTAGGTGATCAGAGCTGAACATTTACACCGCAGAAGGCTGAATCAATACTGTATTACCTCAATGCGGAGATAAGCAAAATGGACCGCTATCTACAGTATATAGAAATGAAACCAACCTGCAGCTGTGGTCCTTGGGGTCACCTTGGAGCGATGCGGCGGCCCGGCCCAAGCCCAGTCGGGAGAAGGCGTGGTAGTGTGTGAGCTGCGCGTCCGACAGGGTGGCCACGCCGTCCGTCTCGTCGTACGCGCTCTCCCAGTAGGCCCGGAGGCCCGGGGTCCCCGGGGGGAACGGTCCAAACAGGTAGGTGTCCAGCAGGTTCACTATCTCCTGGTTCACGCTGGCTTCAAACTTCCTGGCGAAGAACGTGGGCCTCGCCGTTTGCTTCAGAGAGGGACGGATGGGAAGAATGGGGTGAAAGGAAGATGGTGAGAGATTGTGTGTGTGTGTGTGTGTGTGTGTGTGTGATGATGTTAAGCTGCGCTACAGTGGCATCTGCTCAGCGGACAAGAGCGAGGGCGCTCAAACATGAGCTCGTTTTAGCCACCGACGTACTTTTGTCTTCCTCTGTTTTCATTAAACACATCCAGGGCTTTGTTTTGTAGCAGCTTGCCATGCGTAAAACAGTCCTACTGATGAATCAACGCAGGTCTCACCCAGCCAAGTGATACATTCACAGAGAGCTCAGAGGATTTGGCTTGTCTGGTGTGGGATTACATTTCATAAAGGGGGCGTGGGCCGCAACAGGATCAAGTAAAGTAAAGTCAAGTAAAGTCTGCCAGTGGCATGTTCAATTCATATTCATATATAAGAAAAACATAACGTCATCTGTGCCAGGGGTTCCCAAACTTTTAGCTTGCAATCCCCGCTATCCCCAGAGGTGGTAGTATCATAACAGCATTAATATGATGGTATTTTAATAAAGTTTATAGGCTAGTAGCAAAATACATTAAAGGAATGTATGAACTGTATTCCTGCAATAACAATTGTGGCTAAAATCTGATATTTCTAAGTTTAACTTTAAATTGTAAATGTTATTTCATTTCTGAAAATCACCTCCTGACCCCCCACGTCGTCCCGGCCCCCACTAGAAGAACCACTGGTCTATGCCATAGAGCACCTAACTGCTTTTCACCTGTAACATGTTAGAACTATTTTAGCCATTGGATGATCATTATTTGAATGAAAATCTGAGAGAGAAACCGTCAATTGATGTGCGTTACATCATCAATGTTCTCTCTCCTCTCCTTCATCCATCTCCATTCATACATCCATCTTATTTTCTCTCTTCATTGATCTGTTCTGTTCACATGGCTTGGCCTGACTCAATCCTCCCACAGTGTCCTCCCACAGTCATAGTTGTGTTGTGTGGTTGTCAGAACATCATGAAAACTGCCGCCTCCGCAGATTGGCCGACACACAAAGACGGTTGTTCAATGCCCAGACAGACACACAACTATTTACTGTTAGTTACGCGCAGCACACCTCCATGTTAGCACCAAGTTTGTTTTCATGCCGGGCCAGTAACTTGGGGAATCTGGTGTGGTTTCACATCACACCATTTACGGTCACAGTATGGTTCATCAAGTCAGACATTCTTGGGAAGCTGGGACTGATGTTGTTTCCAACATTTTACCATGAGTGCTACTATGAAATATATTCATAGTGGGCGAGATGTTCTCAAGCCTAAAATAGAACATAAAAACAAACCAAAAGCCTACCAAAAGACCCCAACTCCACACAGAAAAACCACTTTTCATTCTGGCGATAATTGTACTGTAATGTAACCCACTAAATCACTTAACTCACTTAAATCACTGGATCAGGTCTCTGACCTGCAGACAATATAAGCACCAAGCCAGCGAGGCCAACTGTCGGCTTGGGGCCTTAGGGCAGTTTGAGTCTCAGAAGTAGTGCCCTGACATGTCCTCATTTGATAACACCAACATGTCACAGCATGTCTAACGGGCTTCCAAAACACCCCTCCATCTGTGGGCTATTACTAAATAATGAAATATAAATACCATAGATGTATTCCTTTACAGTAAAGTTCCCACTCTTCCCCTGTTGAGGGCAAATGAACAAAGCACTAGTTTGTTACAGACTAGATAAAGCTCAGACGACGCTCCTTTAGAGGGTCGTCAGCTTCTTGTTCTTTAAAGAGAGTTCAAACGGAGCCTGTCTGACTTTGTATATTAAGTCCTATGAAAGCTGTGGCCTGGCAGGGCTGCCAACGAAGCAGAGCTTACCAATACAGTTTGGATTTTTAAATCATATCTTACAATTTCAGCATTTTTGATTGAGATATATATACTGTATATACTGTGTATATATATAAACTTGTTTTATTACAATGTTGTATACTGTATTTATACGCTGTGTTATGGTCATAAAATAACAAGTACAATGTATTTATACTCACACACGTGTGTGCATGTGTACTGGCACACGCTGTGTTATGGTCATAACATCATTTATTCATGGATTGTAACTTCTTTTATGGTCAAGGCGCGTCCAAACATTTCAAAGCCCCTGTTCTCTTTCCTTCTGTCTGTCCTCTCAGCTGATGTGGCACGGCAGCACAGACACCAGATTCTAAACACTATCAGATCCACACAGCTGGAAAAGGTTTAATCAGTGGGCGGCAGGCTGAGTAACTGAAAAAAAAAAGGGGCTGCTGCTTGAAATACCTGGAAGCGGTGGAAGTCAGTGGGCTTGAAGTCATTAGGCGAGCATCCGCACCAGTCCACGATGTGCTTGTACTGGCACTTACAGCCCAGCTTACGGTTCCAGTTGGTGATGCGCAGGTTGTTGTCCACCATGCTCTCACAATGGGCACTGTTCTCTAGCACTGTGTGAAAGAAGGACTGGAGGGAGAGGGGGAGAGAGAGAGCGAGAGAGAGAGAGAGAGAGAGAGAGATCAAAGTATTAGTATTAGTACAGCCTTTAGTGAAATCACTAAAACAGCATAAATTGGCCAATCCGGGCAGCATTTGCTAAAACATCTTTCTCTGTATTACCGCCTGCTCTCGCTAGATTATTTGCAAGACTTTGCATTTTGATATTTTATACTATCTGCGTGGGTCCGTGAGCCGCTTGTATAATTTGGGAGACTCCCACAACTTTTTATGGTTTGCCTACTGAAAGAGTCAGAGCTCAGCCAGAGCACAGCTCATATGTACCGGAGCCTAGCTCCGCCCCAATTTAATCCCTGGCTATAATCTTTACAAAATATTGTATAGAGCACATGCACTGTGAAGACATGAATATGGGACCTTCAACATGTGTATTTCATAAAACTATATACAAAACAAAAATAAGAAAAAAGAATAAATAAGGTCATACAAATTGAGAAATCATCCAGTGACTCCCAGAATCATCACACCCACACCACTGATTTACATGATTTCACAACACTAACGAGTGGAGGGAAACGCAACATGTCGTCACACGTGGGAAGAGTATCCCTGTTCATTTATGTCCAACCCCACACCAGGCAGTGCGGTGTGTGAATGCATACGGCATTAGCGGAAGGTCATGCTTTCGGGCAGTGCGTTCAACGCATTCTGCTGCGCGTGGGCTGTGTTTGTGTGTGTGTGTTTACCTCGGCAGGCAGCAGCGTGTAGGCGTAGAAGCGTTTCATGCTAGTGACGAGGTCATCCTTTGAGTTGATGACATACTCCACAAACATGCGGGTGAGCAGGAACCAGTCAGACCCACCGTCCACAGAAATGCCTTCGGGGATTTTACGATCTCCCAGCCTCCACATGTGGGTATCACACTCGTAGAAGAGGCGATCCAGGCCCTGCTTTCTGATAAACCTAGTGACACACACACACACTCATTTAGAATAGGCATTTTAGATTCAGTATATATTATTCTGTAACTAATTGAATAAAAACTAATCTAAAAATAACTTATAACTAACACACCATTTCCTCTAAAAAGCTACTGCACAGTCGATTGGCAGTGCATAGTGGTAGTGACGTCCATAGCAGCATATGCTATACTGTTACAGGTATGGTGTTACCCGAGCCCTTTATGGTGTAGGTATCAAGTGTGTTAGGCATGTTATTGAGCAGCAGATTTGTCAGTACCACTAATAATGATTTGTTTTTATGTGCTATTAATTAAGTAATTTCAGTGTATTTAAAGGTTCATCACGTGAGTGCTGCAGAAGCCTAAGCCTGGCTGTGACATAGCCTTCATTAACGCACGTACACACACACACACACACACACACACACACACACACAATGTATTAGCTAAAATACAATAACCATCATTTCCAACAGAAAAATCATTGACTTTTCATTGTGCCTCAGCCATGAAAACATACCTACAGAAAGAAAGCAGACATGGATTAGCGAGATCATTATTTGTCGTCTAATATGAAGAGTTCCTATCTGCTAAGACAGGCCTGTATATCACTGCAATGACAAAAAACGCAAATAAAAAGTGTAAAAGGCATTAGGCAAAATCACTTTCCCCTCTCATGCCAATGCAGGCACATGTGATTCACAGCCAAGACTGGCCTGGTCCGTGCTGTGATAAGGCAGTGGCGTAGGGAACGACCAGCTGCTAGCTAACCTAATAGGGTCACACCGCCCGGAAGGTTAATAAATGAAACCACAGATGGGGGGTTCTAAATGGATTATGACTCAGTGACCGCCCCACACTGGCAGGAGCATGTAAATATGTGTGTGTGTGTGTGTGTGTCTGTGTAAGAGAGAGAGAGTGTGCAAACTACAAAATGCATACAGGCCTGGGCATCTCACCTGGCATTGTCCCTTCCGTGGGACTTGATGAAGTTCATGTCTCTGTATTTGGACAGGAAGGCCACCAGCTGGTTATTGGTTCTGAAATAAAGGAAGAAATAAATAACTCACTCAACAACTCGAGGCTCTGGGTCATACAATAAACAGCTTTCTGAGAAAATATCACCATTTCACCAATATCTCTTATGAGATCGTGGGCTGCAAGTCAATCACAATCTACCCCTCCCATAAAGCCATTCAACAAAAGATTATACTATCCATGACTCAGATGAATGGCTACATGCTGCTATTACACTGTATTCTCACATGCACAGGCCAGACAGGCTAAAAGGTTTGCTCTGCAGGCTGTGGCTCTAACATCTCATATGTGCCGCGGAGCCTGCATTTGCCTTTCATGGCGGCTTGGATTGCCTATTTGGAAAAAAGCTGTGACTGCATGGAAAAAGGCTAGAGGATCATCGGGGGTGAGAAAATAGGGGGGGGTGGCGGGTGGGAGAGAGGGGGTGGGATTGCATATTAATGTCATTTTCTCTTGAAGGAGCAATTTCACAGCCAGAGGGCTTATCTTAGGAGGTCCTCAGCCATAAAGCCCTACTGATGATATGAGGGAAAACACAAAATCTCGCCGTCTTGGTCTTTCTAGCTACATCTCTGTTCAAATTGAGGTCTAAAGTTTAAGCTCAAAGCGAAATTAAAGATTGGCTTTTGAAATTTGGATGGAAATGTAGTCAGAAAATTGTAAAATAAGCTATTTTTCAAACTTTGTCATTGTGCGATTCATCATCGGTGTATCTCTTTATGCCAAACAGCTTTTTGTAGAAGCATTTAGGAAATTCATATTGTATTTGTAATATATAACAAATAAACTAATTTGTGTAAAAAACGAACAACCAGTTAACCCTTGTGTGCACATACGTAAAGAAACACACACACACACAAACACACATCCAGGCTAACCTTTTGTGTATGTAAAGGTACACACATACACACACACACACACACACACACACACACACACATCCAGGCAAGGGGAATTCAGGTCAAGCTCTAAATTTGCCACCTGAGTGGCTCCTCCGTCCGCTGGGTCTAGTTTGCTTAACATCAACCCTGTGGCTGCTCTCGTTGCTGCCCTGCCTCTGTCTGCATGGCATTCACACGCACGCACACACACAATCACACGCACACACACAATCACACGCACACACACACAATCACATGCACACACACAATCACACGCACGCACACACACAATCACACGCACAATCACACGCACACACACACAATCACACGCACGCACTCACTCACTCCCACACATGCACTGCTCTGGGTTTAGTCCCCACCTGCTATCATAGCCAATTACACTTCATTACTATGCCCTTGTCTCACTTTCATACTCCTAATGTTAAATTCATAACCTGCCCTTTTTATAACAAGGACATTGGACATCCTAGTGGAATGTCATGTCTAACTGGTTATGAAAGCATACCCTAACACAGCACAGTACAATTGGTTTGCTGTTTACAGTATACTGTGCTATATAAACACACTGTAGGGTTTCATTCAGAAGTGTCTCCTTTATCCCCAATCACCATCACCTGTGGGAATCAAGAGCCGCAGACTCCGACCCAGTGGCTCCTTTGCTGAAAGGTAGTGCTGTACCTCTCCAACGGGACCGCAACATTGACCCTAGTCCCTCTTGTGGGTGAACAAATGTTGTATGCGTGATGACGTCCCTTGGACTGTTGTGTGTGTGTCCTTTGCCAGGATACAGGATGCACACATTGATGCCTTCCGTTCATTGTCTGTGAACCTACGCCTGATCCTCCTACAGGAGTCTGTGCATTTGCCTTGCACCTATCTACACGACTGCTGTCCAAACAAACAAAAAGTATCTAAACGTCCAGTAGTAATAAATACTGTAAACGCATACACAAAATCAATGCGTAAACTGTGGCCGTAACATGCACTGAAGATGCGTAAATGGATTGTACATAGATTAGAAAAGCATTAGTTATATGGCCCCACATCTTTACCAACCAAAACAAAACAACAAACACAGTTTTAACACATGCTTACTACATCACAGGTGGAATATAAGGTTGAGGGAGGCTGACATGAAGCTTGTATGTAATGACCTCACTTCCTCTGAGCCTCTTGGCCTTACAAAGCACTGTAAAGTCGACGGAGGCTTTAAAGTTCAAGGGGTGACGTCAGGCGAGGTAGCGTAGCAGTGAAGATAAAAGACAGGAAGTAGTTCTTACTGACAAAGTGGCCATGTAACTCATCCCATGGCCTGTGGACACACACACACACACACACACACACACACTGTCTCTCACATCCCTTATATACACACGCAAAAGCACACATCCCTATCCTAGCAGCCCCTCCCCAGCCCCTGCTATTGTCGGGGGGGGGGGCTCTGGTTTTGCCCTTGAGAGCTGTGCTGCAGGACAGACATTATCGTGGAATTAGAGGGGGGATAATAACGTCCGTCTCCAGCCCCGCTGATAACAACAGCCGGGGCAGGAGCATCGTTCTTGCCTGCGCCACTGGAGAGAGCGCGCAGGGTCACATTTTGCCATGGTCTGCCTGTTAGAATAGAGCTCCAAGCCTGTCTGTGTAGGGAAAGTCACAAATGCGGCCTACAGCTGTAGATGCTGTAACATTGCATCCTACTCACATAGGTATAGGGCAATACATTAACGAGATGTAAACGTGTATATTGAAAGGTTTTTAAGTGACAGGGTTGAACCTCTTATGTAGGGCTAGCGTGTAAAGACACCAGTGTGTCGTTACCAACCGCTTTGCTTCAAACTCAAGCCATGAAACGTGCGGTTCATCGCACTCCCCCTCTGCCCAGTCTCACTTCCGCTCACTTTGTTTCCTCTTAACACCCTACGTGGGGCCATCAACTGTTTCCCAACAGATAGGACTGTAAAAACATCCTCTGTCAGCCCTTTTCTCAACAACAGCGCTCAGATGCAAATAATGAGGTGAAGCAAAGTATTTCACCACACACACACACACACACACACACACACACACACATTTAAATGCTGGTGCTAATCTTGACAAAATACTCGTGTTTATAAAAAATGTGATTTTATGGGATGAAAATGGTTCCACACATCTGGTGTAAAACGCAGGATTCAGTCCGTGCATTTGGTCCGCCCATGCGTCATCAGAATCAATACTAGGGCGGGGCGATATGCACCAAAAATAATATCCCGATATATTTAGGTTGAATACCGATACACTATATATATTGGTATTTTCTATAAAGTGGGCTAAATCCTTCAGGCATAAAGAAAAAATCAGGAAACCCGACGGAAATGTGACATTTAAAATTTTTATTAACATTTATTGACATATGTGAGCTTTCTCTGGTGGTCACTTGCTCCTGACTCCACTGCTCAGGCCAAGTGCAGGCATGGAGGGAGAGACGAAAAAATCGAAAAAGTAATGAATAAACGCATAATATAACTATATCGATATAAACGATATTGTGTAATCTTATACCGGTATATCGCCCAGCCCTAGATTGTACTGTAATGGGGGCCCCCTCACTCAGCTCAATGACCATACATGTTAGCATTTTTATTGTGCAGTGGGTGGAGTCAGGCTCAGAGCTAGGATAAAGTTGGACGTTCATAATTAGTCTGGTAGACAAACATGCACGAAAACAGGTGGTGAGAATGTAGGAACTATTATGCAGATGGCAAAATATAAACTCTGACATACACACACACACACACACACACACACAGTAAAGGTAAATATGTAGACAGCAAAGCCCACGCACACACACACACACAGCTATCGCTGACAGGAAGAACCTGATATATCTGTGTAAACCATGGAGCCAACATACTGAGGGGTTTCAGATCCCTTCCATGTTGGCTCCGCCTGCAGACCTTCTGCATCTTGTTACCCAGAGGATGATACAGCCCGTCTGAATGCAACTAGTGGACATCTGGCTGCGCGGGAGAGATAACTCTCTCCTTAATGGGGGGATTTTAATTGGCTGCTGCAGAGCTACATCAAAAACCCAGCAGACCTAGAACGACGACAAACTGGGAGGGGGGGGGGGGGGGGGGGGGGGTGGTGGCGTGTAGGGGGGGCGGAGAACTCTGACACAAAAATCTTTTCCAATAGGCTATTTCCATGACCACGTACATTTCCGCCCAGACTTAGTGGCATTTAATTACCTTTTACAGGCTTTTAAAAAGGAATGTGTTGGCGTGGAGAGAGGCTTTTTGGGCTAGAGAACACAAGCAGGCTGGAAAGTCAATAGGTATTGACCCGGGGCAATTATGTTGTAATCAGTTTACCATGTTACCGTTTCAATGGAAAGGCAACGAAGCAGAGATTTGGGGGAGAGAGAGAATGCATTAGGGCATATAGCTTAAATACGATTGTACTTCATTGATCTGCTTAGTTGGAAGTAAATCTTTATTTAAAGCTGCTGTAGGATTTGAGAGTTGCAACAGGAGCTTGAAAAGTAGGAAACAGAGGAAGATTTTGAAAACATCAACAACCCAAAAAAAAAACACACCCTCCTCCTGTGATCCCTCCCTCTGGAGCCAGTGTGCTTTGCCGCGGCCAATAGAAAAACATGTTGTAGATTCACGTGACAGACGTGTGGACCAATCAGGCTGCAATGAGTCTTTGGTGTAACATCTCAATTGACTTGTTTATAGGCAGGGCTATCAACCAGAGCAGGTATTCACACAGAGAACGTGTCTGTCCAGAAGTGTCTTGTTCGAACACCGCTAACTCCTCACAGAGTGTCGAAGTGTCCCTGAGCAAGACACGTAACCCTAACTGCCCCCGGTGGTCAGGTATCAGCTTGCATGGCTGACACCAGCGTCGGTGTGTGAATGTGCATGTGAATGGGTGAAGTGGCCGGAAGGTTGGAGAAGCACTATATAAATGCAGTCCATTGACTATTTACACACGCACGGTACATTTACTATTTACACACTTTGCATACACATACAGTAACATACTGTGTACAGGCTACTCACATATGCTGGACGTATTACATACTGTGTGCTCTCTACCTTATAGGGTAGTCGGCAGCGCTGAGGTTGATGAAAAAGTCCCAGCTCCAGTCCCTCATGGCCAGCAGGTCGGCCATGCTGCGGAGGTACATGGTCAGCAGGCTGGCACCGCCCCAGATGGTAGCCATGCGCCAGGGAGTCACCCTAACGTTGGTGTACTGGCCAGCCAGGGCCTGGGCCTGCTGGTGTAGGTAGTTGGACCTCTGGGGAATGGAGAGACATTGTCAGATTAGGGAGCATCGCATGTTGGGGGTTTAGAACAGATGGACGATATACACTTAACTTTATTGTCCAACCACCTCCGGGGCTGTCAGGAAAGTAATCAGCACATTGAAACGTGTAACAAAATAGCAAGGAGTCAGCAAGGGATTTAAAGACACGCTGCAGCATTTTCTCAGCTTCTTACTGTTTTTGCAATTATCCTTACGACTCAACATTATTTCACCTGCTATGTGTCCTAGATGATCATTTTTCCTGTCTTTTTTTAACCAGTTTAAATATCTTCAGAGCGTGAGTACAACACAATAAATAAAAACTTTTGCCGCCTTGGTAAGTTTTCGGCAGACATACACATTCTGGCAGGACACCTCCTTGTACTTTCGTCTGCTAACAAAAAAACGCAGCATGCCTAGAAACTGCTGTGTGACGGGGTGCACTATACTGTAATAACAAGGTAGAAAACCCAGAACTTTGTATAGATGTGAAGTGAAATATTTAGACAAGAGTAATCATAATTACAGGCAGAGACAGTACGCAAACTAGCCCCACTGGAGGGAAACAGTCAGCACATACAATAAGCTAAATTACGTTACCTAGCTAAAAACAGCTAATATTTCACCTTGTCAGATCATTATTTTAGCACGCTATGCAGCGTCTTTTAGGCATTTTGCCGATGTGGCTGCATCAATTAAATGTGATATTTGGTGGTCGATGCTCTTGCCTAGCTTGGCAAGTCAAACCGCACACACAGGCTAATGTACGTCATCATTGTTGGTAAACAGTAAATGTCTCCATATACACACACAAGCACACAATGTTGTGACCCCATCAAGCAGCATCGTGCAGTACTTCGATGGACCGCCCCCCCCCACACACACACACTTTAAAGAGCTGTTGTAAGCGTGTGAGAATAGCTAACCTTGTCCACATGTATGTAGTAGAAGTGGGATGTGTGGTAAATCGCTTTGAAGAGGCGTTGAAACTGACGGGAGGCTCTTCCGTGAACCACCAGCACAAAGGCTATCCTGACCGGCTTGGCGGGAATGCTCTCCGCAGCGTCCTCGTCCCATTGGACGTTTGTGTTCACCTTGCCTGGACAAACACAAAGGACAGGGCCCTGTCAATGCACATTTGAAACACATGAAGCCTTCGCCTCGGGGGACACAAATTCATTCCGAGCATTTTGCCGATGGTGTCTGAGGACTGCCTGATCACCGGCAGCTACCACAAGCTTTCATAAAGGTCCCCGGTCCCCTGGTGTAACATTGTTTTTCTTCCCAGTTGTGTTGTCTTAAGGGATTGCAAAGGGCTGGACTCATTTTGAAGTGTGTCACTAAGCCAAAAAATCCTGTGCGATTTTTTTAAAATAAATAATAATAATAATAATAATAATAATAATAATTGTGATAAACAAGCAGTCAGATTTGGCCCCAGGTGTGACTCATTTCTGGATTGCAATAAATCGTCTCTGACATATTCTCCCACCCCCCGTCACTCAAGTTAAGAAACACGCAACACGCATCTGAAACAGAACGTTCAGCTGGAAGGCTGAATGGTGAATTGGAATGAGCTGGGGCCTCTGAGCTTAGCTTCTGTAACGCTGCTGTAACCCTGCTGTGCTGCTCTGCTCTGCGTCTGTTATGCGGTGATGCTCCCGTCACCACCCCAGCCTCAACCTGTTGATTAAGATAACACTAAATCCAGTGTTAATGCTCGGCTGTGCTCAGTGAGCCTCGGGAGTCTGCCCTGTGTGTCTGTATCACTGGCATGTTTACTTGACCAGGCGGGGAGAAACCTCATGCGGCATGACCTGCTTAAATGTATGCTTTTCATGTTACACATGACAAATGTAGCAGCAGTTGATTGTGCTCGCTTGCAATATTGTTTGTGTACATTTCAATCACTCTTTTTTGAGTGCAAAGTTTCTTTTCGTTCTTGATATTGAAATACAAGAGGCTTTTACAATGGATTTTGGCCGTCTTTGCTCTGATAAAACCACATGTTGAGACGTCACGGTGATGTGAACACCACAGAGACTTTAGCACCACAGGCAGTGGGTACAATGTGCTTTTCTCGTGTCTGGGACACATGGCACACAAAGAAGGTCAACCACTTTGCTTCTGAAGCAGTGCATAAAAGCAAAGAATGTGACAGCCACTTGATCCCAGACACGGAGAGAAACGCCACAAAGTCGTGAGTTGCTCCCACAATTTCATCTGTCACTGTCAGACATATTATGCACATTATAAACACTGTAAAGTATTATACTGTGTGATGTACAGTTGATGTTTTTTAATACTGTAAGAATAAGAAGAATATGGATAACCACATGGTTATTTTACAGATAAGCTATTTATTAATTGAATTAATTTAATGCAAAACAAGTCTTGTCTCTCAAAGTCTCTCAATTGGGCATTATTGAAATGCTAGTAATGTTACTTTGTCTGCGACACAAATATACATTTTTCTAAAATTCTGTGTATTTTCCAAGAGCAGTAAAATAATTTAGAAAGGACATGTATTTGTTTTGGTTGTGCATATGTAATTGGCACCACAGACTAGCCTTTAAGTAATTCTATTAATCACAGTTAATATTAACAATAATAACAATCACAATATCAAGGAAAATGGTGTCATCGTACATCCCAAATATTGTGACTGTTAGGTGATATAAAATCACAAACAGTATCGCGTCGCCATGAATATTAGCAGCATTGCCCACTCTGGGGCTTTAGGGGTAACCTACTTTGACAATATGCCATCCAATTTCTTTGGAAAAATAATGAGAATTTCCTGAACATGCCTCAAAATTTCACATAAATGACTATAAAGACCATGTGGGTGGATACAGTCTCAGTCCTGCTGAAGCCGTATCAAATTAAACTCCATGGACGACCTCACATAAACCCATGGTGCAATTCCATCCCACCTTCCTTTAAAATAAACAATTGATAAAAATAAATAGAAAACACAAATTCAATACAAATTTCATTAACTACACAGTGAGCAGACACACATTGCAGCCACTCCCACACACACACACACACACGCGAGCAACATGCCAGACAGTCTTTGTTTGTAAATCCAGTCATCGCCACAGAAACACACACAGATAATAATACATGTCTATCTTTGAACAGGACAGTCCTTAAGGAAGTAATGACTATAATTTTAGACTTCAGTTCCTAAGGGGCAGCGTGTGTGTGTGTGTGTGTGTGCGTGAGTGTGTGTGGGGTCATTGTCTTCCTGGGTTCTATAATGAAGGGATGCTGCAAAAAAACATACTGTTGGTGGCTGTTTATCCTCCTGAGGTTAAGCTTTCCGTGGGCTGTAGGCACCAAAATGTGCCTCTCCCAGCTCCACTGCTCGCCCGGCTTCGCCTGGAGGTCCTGTAATTACTTAGATTTAAGGGCAGGTGTCCCCCATGTCTTTATTTGGCAGCTGGAAAACGGAGGAGGAAAGACGCTCTGGTCCCTTAAGTTCACCAAATATCCTCTCCATCATTGCAGATTTACTGTAAAGGATGGTCTACAGCGAGGTTTTATAAGAGCGCTGGCCTGAAGGCCTTTGAGTTATAACCAGCTGTGCGTCACATATTCCTTACTGAAACCGGGATATGCTCATGAGATGGGTACTAGAGGCAATCTTATGTGAGTTTTGTCTCTCTTTCCTGCTGTCACTATCGCATATTGTGTGTATGTGTGTGCCCGCGTGTGTGCGAGTGTGTGTGTGTGCGTGTGTGCGTGTGTGTGTGTGTGCGCACATGTCTGCGTGTGTGTGTCAGCACAGAAGGAAATCTGCTGTGGACCATATCAGATTGAAAAGTAATTGGTGGCCAGCTGAGAAGGTTCACTGGTTTGCTTTGCACGTGGATAATTGGCCTGGCGCTTCACAAAGTGCTTTGAGAGTGTGTGATATATAGTACTAGCTGGCTGAAATAATGAGCAGTGCTGGCTCTCCGTGTGTGCAGTAAGTGTTCGTGCACATCTATGTAAAATCTATGTAAACTTTTACTTTGCGCTTTGGCGAGAGTACTGTATGTGCGTATCTGGCTGCACAATGGTCTTCGCATGCATGAAGAGCCCCTGTGAGATTATTATGCATGAATACACTGGTAGCCTTCTTCTACGTCAGAGGTCTTCAACAGGGGGTTCGGGACCCCTAGAGGGGGTTATTATTAAATACAACCTGTGCTATAAATATATACTGTCAATCTGTATAATAATTATTATTTGAATGGCTTAGTTAGTGGCCTATTTTTATACATGGCACTATAGGTCGCCATACACATTATTGTTGGCCCGGCATCTAAATATGTTATACAATATGTGATAGGGGGTCCTTGTGCCGTCAGCCAAGGGGTCCCTGGCCCGAAAAACGTTGACGACCTCTGTTCTACGTTATACACAGAAGCCCTGCTGAAGAGGGTTCTTCATCTGCCAGCCCATCACCATCAATTTCATAAATGGCCATCCCTTATGCGCTATCATAGCACCATGGCAACTTGGACACTTGATCACTTTTTTTTTTTTTAACTGCTCAAACTTTCCCATGCACAAGATTGGTTGTCAAAAAACACTTACATTGTGCTGGCACGTATTGAATATCTGGAAAATGTTATTTACTCATTATTGTCATGTCATTTCAATCTGCTACGTACACAGTATTCTCAAGTCATATTTAAAGGTATGGTAAGCAGTTCTCGAGAAAGCTTGCTAAATTTGAACCCTAATCAAAACAAAAACACCTCTCCCTTCAATTTCACAGTGTCCTCAGAATCTCCACACCACATTAGAAATGCATGTATTAGGCTAGGATGTTGTTGTGGGGTGGTCTGCACCACTTTGTGTTCCTATTTCTGCATAGAATATACTGAATATATATTCACACACACACACACACGTACGCACACGCACACGCACACACACACACACACACACACACACGTTATTCTATTTTATTCTCAGGATAAGAGAGTATCTGTTTGCTTTAATCTTACATGCAGTGCAAAAAAAAAAAGCAAATTTATTTGAGTACAGTATATGCAGTTTAAGTTAGCGGACAACAACTAGAACATATTATGTTCTCATATTTAATGAGGCTAATGCGGTGCGCTGCTCTGACACAAATGCTAATCTCGCCAAGGCCTTGAAAACAGCGTACTGATCTAATCACACCGGACGATATTCTGCTAACAAGGTTAGGCTTAGAATTCAAATGGAGGGTAGCGGGGCCGGTTGTGTGGAAGGGAGGGAGATTGAAAAAAGAAAAAAGAAGATGGTGAGAGAGAGAGAGAGAGAGAGAGAGAGAGAGAGAGAGAGAGAGAGAGAGAGAGAGAGAGAGAGAGAGAGAGAGAAGACAGGCAGGATGGCAGACGCAGGGTAAAAAAAGAAGAGTGATTTAATTTAGCTGTCGTGTTGTTAGAACTCAGCCACCAGGGTAAAGCCCTGCTCAATTTCTATGTCTGTTTTGATCAAACTGTCACTTTGAGTGGGGTGGCGAGCTGCCCTGTGAGG
Organism: Typhlichthys eigenmanni; assembly: GCA_027564635.1. Classification (NCBI taxonomy): domain Eukaryota; kingdom Metazoa; phylum Chordata; class Actinopteri; order Percopsiformes; family Amblyopsidae; genus Typhlichthys; species Typhlichthys eigenmanni. The sequence continues at coordinate 20,105 of JAODUK010061646.1, forward strand.
TGACAGAGGCTTAGGCGCACACAAAACGATACTTCGCTCTCGGGGAGAGGAATGTACAAAAGTTGCTAAGTCACTCTGGCCTCCTTCAGTTCTTGTAAGAAGAGTCTGAATACTCTGAGGTATCTGGCTGCAAGCTGTAAAGACACTTTGTACAGTATAACGTTCTTCTCCGCTCATTTCTATATGCAATAATAAATAATCCTAATTATACATTTTATTTAGGACGCCTTTCCAAACACTTACGAACATCTTAAATTGCAAATAAGCAAATACAAAAATGTAAAACATTTGGCGGAGACATATACTATAGTAATACACATTTGACCAAGGCAGGAATATACATTCTAGAAACAAGACACATTTAAACCAAAAAGATTTGGGAAATATATACAAAATAAACTAAATTAAATAATAATACATTTAGCCCAGCCGTGTGTGTGTGTGTGTGGGTGCTGAAGCCTGTTAGTAGAAACATATTCTAACAGATTTTGTTTATAAAACCATGGCCAAGCTACAGATGTCCAAAAATTTTGACTTGGAAAAGTATTGTATCTGTGTGTGTGTGTGTGTGTGTGTGTGTGTGTGTGTGTGGTTTTATACTGTATGTGTGTGTTTGAATTAGAAAGAAAGTAAAACCTGTGTTCTGTGGCCAGCTTGACTAAACAAATGAAAACTGGAAACCAGTGTGGTATAAATAAAACCTGCATCCCCATTCCCCAATTTCCTCTACCAATTACACATCAGTAGCAAGACAGTACTTGGATGGATGTTCACTGTTTACCAAAGATGGACCCGTCAGACTGGACGCTTTTGTTCTCTGCTAAATGGATATTACTTTTCACTGAATTAAAACTTTACTTTCATGGGAAAACTTAAACTTAAATTGAATTATGGTATGTGAATATGTGTACTCCATGTCAAGTACTTTGTTCACTACAGAGATAGTATGTAAGTGGGCATGTGCCTGTATGTTTATGGGCATGGTGTATATTCTATTGTATATTGTATATTCTGTTGTATATTCTACTGTATGTTGTTCATTCTTATTTTATAATGTGAATTTTTAGGGGGAGAGAGCCAAGGCATTACAAATTTCATTGCGTTCTACTGTATTCTACTGTGGGAGTATATGACAATAAAATTGAACTGAACTGAACAAAAGTGTGAAACTGCCCTAAAAATAAAAATGTAAATGTTAATTAAAAAGTTACGTATTTTTTGGCTTTTAATGGCCATCATTACATTTGAATGGAGTCAAAGCATTTTGCATTACAATGGTAATATCCACACCCCCCCGACACACACACACACGCACACACACGCACACACACACATACATAATTAAATTAAATTAAATTAATTAACTCAAAGCATAACAAATAGCAATTTGCAAAGAATTACTAATCTACTGAATGATATTAGATGTAATAATGAGGGTGATCGTGAGATATACAGTAGTCTATATTTATAACAATTTTTTTCATCTTATTTTTCATCTTACTGACTGACTAAAGTAGGAACGATTGCTTTACAGCAGTGGTTCTCAAAGAGGGGTCGGACCCCCTATTTCCTGGGGGGTCCGTAAAATAATGAGTTAAACATGCATTTCAAACATTTTTTTTAGGAAAGTGCATATCTGTCTATGGGAACTGTTTGCGCCAATAAAAAAACATATTGGGCCTCATGTACGTACGTTAGCATCAACATAAAAGTGAGCGCAGCCAGACCGCAGATAGCGCACACTGTGCTATCGCATTTTACGTTGGATTTATGTTGTGACTGAGAACGTAATCTGCGCTTGGCACCGCAATTTGGCGTTAACACAGCGAGTGGTCTGGTCCAGAGCCGTGGAAATAACAGAGTTTGGCCAACGGAAGTTCGACATTTTCAACGGTCACATGGTTCTTGGAGAGGCAAAACTTATGGCAAAATAGATCTATATATATATATATATATATATATAACTTCATTTATTGGTAATTAGTAGTCAATAAATGCACCGATTTACTTTTAAAATAGAATTTATAGTGTAATTTTAGTACTTGGGCTAACTTCTGGGAAATTTCAAACTTTCGTTGGTGTAACTCTCTCTTTCCATGGCTCTGGGTGAGCCTACAAGCCTCTCAGCAGTCATTTGTGGAAGCGGAGCAATTGTTTTACTACGGACTATTATTACGTCGCACTTATCATAAACTGTTGTTGCTGGAGAGAAATAAGTCACATTATTTCCTTTATAATGCATGTGTTCACACTAGAAATAGGTTGATTATACAAACCTTATTAATGCACTATTTGTGATTCATTTGCACACAATATTTTGACCGCACAGTTTCACGAGCAATCATTTGTATGAAATGAACTCAAAGGCAACCTAATTACAGAGATGGACTTACCCTCCAGGGGGCAGTAGCGAGTGACCTTCTCCGGCATGAGCTGGCCCTCCTTGTGTCTGCAGTACACCTCAGCAATCTGCTGCCGACACTCCTTGCTCTTGGCTCTGGACAGCGCCGAAATGGCTTCCTTCCCGCTGATCTCACACTTGGGCGGCTGGTCGTACGTCACGTCCAGCGGGGTTGCGGTGGCCTGCCTCCAGCGCGGGTGCTGATGCCTGTGCTGGCCCTGCGCTTGCTGGGCCGGCGCGTTGCGGTGACCCTGCCCTTGGAGGCTGCGGTACGTGTTGTTGTCCCCAGCAACCTGCAGCTGCTGGTGCCCCACAGGCAGCACCTCGCTGGAGCCCCCGCGACCCACGCTGGGGGCGTTGCTGCTCCGCCACGCCTGCTGCTGGGCGTGAGCCTTCTCCTGGAGACGTTCCCGCTGCTGCTTGCTGTTAGTTCCCCCTACGGACTGCCGGTGGGGCTGCGAGCGGGCGCCAAAGTTGCTGTTGTCTATGTTCTCAAAGTCTTTGGGCACAGAGTTTTCATTGTTGCTGTCAACTCTTATTTTCTCCTTAGGCCGGTGGGAGTAATACTCGTCCTGTAGCGAAAAGAAAACAAAGAAACCGATGTCAACAGTGGGAAGGAAGAGGAGCGCTCAGGGAAAGGCGAGGGCTACAAGGAGACACGAGTGAGGAGAGGGGGAGGAGAGGGGAGGCAAACAAGGAACACAAGATCAGCGTTGAGCGAGTGAGGCGCATATCAAATGTCGGATTACGAGTGGGCACCGCTGCATGAAACCATGAGGCATGAAATTAACTAGCGAGGTATTGAGTGTCGGGACAACAAGGTGCCCCGGGCCAACGTGGAGCTCAGGGGCGCTGCTGCTGCTCGCACCGTTGTCAGATTAGCTCCGCTTTCAATTAACTTCTGCCTCACATAGGCCCAGCACTCCGTAAACAGATTTCCAAAAGGGGATAAAGGACCGGAATATGACATGTGTTTGTGTGTGTGTTTGTGTGTGTGTGTGTGTGTGCGTGCGTGCATGTGCATATTGATGGATGCGTCGACATTTGCAATCGCTCCAGTGTGGCCTGTGATGGCAAAGGCTGTTGATGCATGCAAACATCTGAAAGTAGAATATGAATTGTATTTAATTGAAAGGAAAAGTCCCTTGAGATGTATCATCTCATTTTCGAGGGGGTTCTAAAAACACAAGTACAATATAAAACATACAAACAGAAGCAACATTACGTAACAAAACATATGCTGCAAATACACAGACAGCTTGCTCACCCTTGCTGACATGGATTATAAGCATTTAATGGTCAGCCTATTGAGCAATTACAGCAGTATTTTAAGTACAGTCATTATTAAGGTGGCTAAACCTCTACTAGGAGGGTCTGGTAATGAAGTTAAATATTAGACACTGATCTAACACGACTTTAAGAACCCTCTTTCCGTCCATCCAACACAAAGAAAAGGCACAGAAATGGCTACAGTATATGAAGTAAAATATAGTGGCATAGTGGCAAGAAAAACCACCGTCATGCAAATAATGCCGATGGCATGACGCTTAGAAATACTGTAAGTTGTTCTATGCAGAACGTTCTGTATCGTGTCCTATCAATATCAGTAAGAAGTAACCGGGACCATAGCTCTAGTCCAACAGGAAGTGACGCTCAGTGGAGAAAGTGGAACATTATAATAAACCGTTTCCATGGAAAGACAGGCTTTATAACAGTGTTCTACATTTTTCAAGACACACAAAGCAGCAGTGTGTGTGTGTGTGTTTCTGCCAGGGCTGTTATCAGCCTATCAATCTATCCACTCTGCAAAGCACCTTGTACCGGCACAATTACAGAGGTGGCTTGCTGACGCACGTGCACAACAGTGTGTGTGTGTGTCTGTGTGTGTGTGTGTGTGTCCTTAGAACAAGGTTCCACTGTAACAGACGCAGCAAAAGAGAAGGAAAGCGATGCAATGCGAGAGCGAGGGCGTACAATGTCTTCCTCAGTCTCCTCCCGTTACGTCCGATGCCTGCTAAAGGCCTGACGCACACAACAATGACTAGCCTGATCCTCCACACCCTTCCTCCCTGGTCTCTTCATCCAACTTTCCACTTCCTGTTCTCGCCTTGATCTCGCTAGCTTGTCAACACCGCAACCTCACATTTGTCTTCCAGTGTCATCCTGTGGGGGCTCAAGCAGACTACATGGGTATGAATGACAGAGCCTGTTAATTCTATGTGTACTGTAACTGGCTAAGCCCAAGGACACCAACTGTGAGGAGAAATCCCTATACTTGCAGTCAAACGGGGGAGTGAATTGTAGGGCTTGTCGCTGGATGTCTTGTCACCAGTGTTGGGCAAGTTACTCAGGAATAGTAATAAGTTACTATTTACTTATTACTCCTTGAAAAGGTAATACAATTACTTTACTTATTACTGTGCATTAAAAGTAATTAGTTACATTACTAGTTAAATTACTATATTACTTTCACAATCACTACCCTGTCTAGCCCCTTCCAAAAAATGACAACCTGTGTAGTCAGCTCATTTTAGCTGAATCCTCTTTATTGGAACAATAATAAACCATAGGAGTCAACAATCAGCCAAAGTGAAAACATTGCAGCCTCTCAAACCAGATGATTGACAGCTTGGTTCAATTAGCCTTCCCTAAATTTGCTAGGACCAGAAATACTGTTTTTGTAACGCAGTAATGCAGCATTACTTGGATTAGTAATTGTAATATTATTACTTTAAAAAGCAAGTAATTAGTTACACTACTAGTTACTGTAAAAAGTAATAAAATGACAGTAACTAGTTACTGCCTAACACTGCTTGTCACGCACTGGTACATTGACTGTCTGCATTTGTGACTTGCAGGGTTAGTCATTCTCAAGAACGGTTGCTAACTCAAATCTAAACAGTATTCCTCTGCGGCCTTCTGTGGCGCCGCCCCAAACATTGAAACACATTGTGAAGCAAAGTGTAGTACTACAGCTTTGTTGATGTGAGCGGTGTTCGCCACTTTGTTTATACTCCTATTTATGGAAATAGGAGTATAAAATAGGAGTATCTGTGTAGAAGTATCGGATTCTTTTTTCAACACGCACAGAAAACGGTAAGCTAGTGAAATGCGAGGAGATATTTGGTGAATTTTACTTAAAGTTATATTATTAGCTTACAATTAGCTTGCAATAGCTGACTATACCTTTAATATGCTGTGTGTGTGTGTGTGTGTGTGTGTGTATACAGTATGTTATTTGCTTCCCTTCCAAAGCATGTGCTGTCCCTGGGGGAGGGGTACTACCGCCTTGACTCTATTCGAGAGAGACATTACAAAATGTGTGGGGGGGGGGGTGGCTTTTATGAGAGTGTAAAGAAATCACTACATCAATATGTAATTATCCTGTTTAAACACAGCAGCACGGTATCACACAGTGGTGTAACACGCTGGTTTTTCATTCGGGGGGCCAGGACCCCTGCGGAAGGTTTTAATGTCATTAAGCATGTAGTTTTTTGTTTGATTGTTTGGGCCTTATTCAGTTATAAATGAAGAAACGTTTAGAAATGATCTTTCTATAATTTTCTTGAAAATGCAAATATTGTCTTAAAACCTTGGATTCTTAATTGATTATGTAATTGGTTTCACCTGTTTCTGTTCACCTCGTTTACCTCGGTCATTGTCTGTTGATTTTCACCTGCTGCTCATCGTTTCTCATCCAGTGATCTGGTTCCCATGGGTAGCTTGTCGAGATCAGAAGCAAAAACATCTGAGTCCATCTGACATCTTTGGTTTTTAATTTGGCAATATTTAAATAATTTTTAACACGTTTGGAAGATATTACTTTGTATTCTGTGACACACAACCTTTTAATTGTTGTAAAGGTGAAAGCAGTAAACCCAAATATAGAAATATAATCAATAATTCTGTTTTAATTTGCTAACTGCTACTTTTTTTCAGATGGACAGGTTTTTGCATTTTAATTCTTCATTGTGTTCCCTTAGTTCCTCGTCTGTTGATGTTGTAGTTAGTGCTTGTGTTGGTGACACTGTTGGCTGCATTAAAGATTCCACTTTGTATATCAGTTTTGCCTTCGCGTCATGAGTTTGGATCCCGTCCACGTACCGGTGTTGTCATATTGTAGTCCAGTGGGTGAGTGACCCACTGGGTCAACAGCGGCCTATGATGGATCATGGAATATTTATAAGGGATAAATAAAAAAACAGCTCAGCGTAATTTCAGAGAGGCTAGCTCGGGTTAATGCATCAAGGATAAGACCAGGCCTCACATAGCTCTGGTTATAGAAGATCATAAGTGTGTCCTGCTGAGAAGAGTCATATGGGTAAACAATCTTCACATCCTGCATCCTTCTCTCTATTCCCCTCCCCCCGAGTGTAAAGGACTTCAGTGGCTGCCTGCGTTGGCCTTTAATCTCGGCCTGTGCCTGGGCTCTGCGGGAACGCAGCCGGGGACATTGAGCAGGAAATGGTAGGCCACTGAATTAATAGCAGGGGAAGCCATTGGAGATAGCGCTAAGCTCTCCCCCGGCAGAGGCAGGCTATTGATTGTTCCTGGGGACACATTCGCTGCTCCCTGGGAGCGCCCAGTGTGCTTACTGTGCTCACAAACAAACACACAAAACACACACACATGCACACATTAATATCATCCATCATTCGCAGTGAGGCCCGCAGGACAGGGGAGTTTCCAGCCACCCCCTCTGGGGATGGCTTAGTCCATTTCTCAATGTAAGGTGGGCCTTTTTCACTTCCCAGCATCTCCCCCCAGCCACACAGGGATATACTTCACCTGTCCTCTCTCTCCCTCTCTCTCTCTCCCCCTCTCCCTCTCTCTCCCCCCGAACACAGGCTCCTGTGTGTTGGGGGTGGGGGGGGCATGGCTGAGTTAAGCTAGCTAACACTAGCCTCCTATTCCCTGTGTGCATGTGGTGTGCACAGTTCGTGCAGCACATGTGCACGTTGGTGTGTACTGTATAAACACACCAGCGGGCGGTTAGGGAAAATGTCTATTTATGTTTGGCCCACAGACATACTGTATCTCCATAAGCCATCCTGCGCTGACGTATATATTTGTGCCCACCACGTTATTTAAGATAGGTGCTCATGTCAAATATGTTGACATTTATGTTGGACAGGCCTACCTGCTGTGGCCTATATATCCCGTATGTAGTTTACAAGTATGGTAAGGCATATAATATCATACATTATATGCTGTATATTATACAGTACAAATTTTTTTTTATTTTTTATTTTTTAATTTTTTTTATTGTTTATTTAAAGGAGGCGGTAAACAAATCGAAGCTATAACGTCCAATCATAGACAGCCAAGTGCTACCATAAAGGAGGACTCTGGTAAATAGTGAATACAGCTGCGTTGGAGCCTGACTCAGCAGGTTGGATGGGTGAAACAGATGACAGTGTCGTGAGGACGTGTCCGTCATGTGGCTAACCAGCTCAGACTGATTACCTGGACTGAGTCCCCGTGTTTCCCTCACAGCACACCGCTGGCACACGCACGTGCACGAACGCACACGCACAGGCACGAGTGACACGCTGACAGACTCACTGATCCACGGTTGCTCTGCTACCTCAGGACAGCAGATTATACTGAGAGACGGAAATGCCTGTTTTGGTTTACTGCTTTAGTTTATATTCAATCTCAGGCTTGTAGTTTATTTATGTATTTGGTATTGATGCAAGGGACGGCCCACGGTACGGGTAAGCTTATCAGAAAATATTGTGGGTGGGTCGGGTCAAAATGTGGCGAAGCAGCGTTCCGAGCAAGTAATAAATATCTATGGAAAAATTGCATGCGAGCGGGGGTTCTCCGAGCCTCGCTCTCTCAAACACATACTATGGCACAGACTATGCAATGAAGCAGCGCTACAGCCTATAGGATATGCAGTCATGTTTTATGCTAGCATAGCCTATTGCTAACAGATAAATGAACCAATAAATATTGTGGCTCCAGAGACATTAGGCATAAGGACTTTGGTGGTAGCTCTGCAAAAGGCTATTGTCTATACCAGCGTATGTCCCTTTGAAACGTGCGTTAAATTAGAAATCAGTGTTTCTATATCGCCATTGCTACAGGCTCAAGTTGCCGGTTTGCAAGTCGGGTCGGGTTTGGTTGTTGATGATGTTATATTTTTGCGGGTCGGTGCGGGTTGGGTTTTGCTCTCATAACGGGTCTGGTAGGTGCATGTTGTAAAGAACTCCGACCGGCGCATCACTAGTATTAAGACTGTTTGCCTAAATAGTAACTGTAAATGTGTCTGAATGTGAAAATGTGTCTATTTTTGGTATTGAGAATGTGTTTCTCTCTCTCAATTTCAAATCTGTCTGTCCCACATGCAAGTAGGTACAGTAGAATGCTGACCGTATTGGTATGTGTGTGACTGTGTGTACTGTATGTGTGTGTGCGTGTGTACACTGCAAGTAACAGGCAGGGTGGATTGAACGTCTGGCCTCCTGCAACTAGTATCTGCCCACAGCAGCTATTCTGTTCAGCCTGTGTGTGTGTGTGTGTGTGTGTTTGCGTGTGTGTGTGTGTGTGTGTGTGTGTGCGCGAATGATGTGTGTCTAAAAGAGCTGAAGCAAATACAATACTGAGTGTGTGATGTTAATAGCTTTTGAAAGGTTGCAGACTATTTATGCTGCCATGTAAGCATTTGAAAGAAAATGCAAATTCACCATTAACATGCATGAATGTGTGCACATGCACACTTTCATTCATTAGACTTTATGCAGAAATAGCAAAATATTTTGCCTAAAAGTGTTGCTTCTCCTTCCAGGTCTAATTTGCGATTCAGAATATCCCCAAAAATGAAATAGAGGACCAAGGTCAAGAGTGAACTCTGTGTCTCTCTATTGCCTTTACTGGGTTTTCGTACACGTATAATTATACCACTCCACCACATAAAGCTGAGTGTAGGGCAGGGGAGTGTAACTGCACAGAAAAGAATAAAGAATTAAAAATAAAAAATGCGGGCTACTTCCTCAAATATGCAATACATCTAAATACAGCACAGCTCTGATTTGCCAGAATGATGAATAAGAAGTGAGATTAGAGAAGACGGGTTTGCTTGGGGGATCTCCGGCACATAGACAAGACAAGACTTTCGAAATGTTTTACATGATTATATGCGTGAATAGCGTAGAGGCATTGCACTACTTGATCTTGACTGCTGTCTTCCTGACCTCCTGACTTTTAATATTAAGCATTTCACACTTAGTTTAGCATGAAAACCATTCTACAGGTTACTGTTCTCCTGTAATAAATTAAGTAGCAGAATATACTTCATTTCAGTGTCAGTGAATACTGTTCAGTGAGACACATAAAACAACGCTTGGTGAAAATTCCAAGAGTATGTGGCAAAACGTCTGGCCTGCTGCCGGAGCCTCATGAGGGTTGTCTTCTGCTCTCAGAAAACTCTTAACTTGGTATCGCAGCAGTGCACTGTATGTGAATTAAGGCAAGCACGTGGCCTACAGTCAAACACGCACGCACGCACACACACACACACGTACACACAAATCTGCCCCTGTTCTTGATACTACTAGTTTTAAAGTATCACATGTCCACTAAAACACACACACACAGTGGTTTTGTACAAGTAGGAGAGTAGGGAGTATAGTAAAGCCAACCATCACAGTCAAATGATGTGTGTGTTTAACAAGACCAATCAATGCAAATGCAACGTAATATGATGCTCTGCTTTTGCCTCTTTGCATTGTAAATATTTTACAACATCTCCTATTGTTTGCTAACTCATATGTTCCACATGGTGGTCACCTCTGGAGCTTTTCTAAAAGACATGTTTTACTGTTTAAGGTTTAAGCTCAAATAAATAAATGCAAATATGATGATGATGATGATGATATTTACTGCAATGCAGGTTGCCTGTATTACAACACAGTGTGTTATTTCTGAGTTCACATACAGTGTAAACTTGTAGCGTAAACCCACCCGGCCAACCTGGCATTTACAACAAGCACATCTTCTGGCTGGCATTTAACAAAGTGGAAGTGGCCCACTGTGGCCAAGTTGAGTTTGCTGATAACAATCAATTAAAAAACAGCTCCATCGGCCCTCCGCTTACTTTCGCTGTAAATATTCCGCATAACAACTGCAATGTGAGAAATACATACTTTACTGCTATTTACTGTTGTGACATAAAAGTGAGCAATATAATAATTCAATGTGTAATATTAATAGCTTTCTGAAAAGCCATCTCAATGCTCAATTTGGTCAAAGAAATCCTAAATAGATATCAGCGTTCTAAATGAGTTTTAGTCAGCCATTGTAGTGGCCCAGGTTGTAGCGTGTACATTTCTCTCTTTAACCTGATTATTTCTTTCATTTCCAGCCACGGTACTGTGTATGCCTGGCTGCACCTTTCTTGCTTCAGAAAGGCACCCACACACACACACACACGCACACACCGTCCTCATCCCTTCAGCACTTACACCTCTCCTCTGTGGCTCTCTCTCACTGGGGGCCGTGGGACTTTCCGGGTGACAAGTGGAATCTAGATCTTATATGGGCAACGTACAGTATATTAGGGCTATATCTCACAAGGGCATGAAAGCCCCTTAACAGCCATGAGACGATAGCAATTTCCCTTACAATTTCCAGCCTCCTTATGCGCCGGACCCCTTTTCTTCTCCGTGAGCAAAGCTAAAGAACGTCACGCCACGTGACACCGGGGTCGTATCTCACGGAGGCAGGGTAAAAAATAAAAAATAAAACGCCCGGCTTCTTCTTCGTCACACACCTCTCTTTTCCAAGCAATGGCTGCGAAATGACACCCCTGTTGAATCGATTGTGAATCGTGACGTTTTGCACAAGAGGCTCTTTTTCTTTGCACTTGACAGTGATTGAACTGCACAGCCATGCAATCACCACGGCGATGAGAATGAAAGAGAATGGAGGAGGCAGGAGGGGCTGTGACTGCGTGAGTATGTATATATATGTCTGTGTGTGTGTGTGTGTGTGTGTGTGTGTAAGATGTAGGTGACCCCCCCCCCGTGACATAATAGGCCTGCAGCTCAATGGCACTACAGAGGGGCTGCTTTCCCTCTGCTGAAGCAATTTTGTGGGCCTTTACACAGGGTCTCACAGCTGATCTATAGTGGAAGAATACCGGGGGGGCTGGATGTGTGTGTGTGTGTGTGTGTGTGCGTAAGTGTATGTGTGTGCGTGTGACTACATACGTTTATAGGAGAAAGGATGTACCACAAATATTTTTCTACAATATCAATTACTAAAATATGACTATTGTCCATGACAGAATATAGCACTGCAAAACTCACGCACTTTTAAAAACAGAATTACACACCTGAATACATATATTTTGTATAATGTAAAATGCATTAAATAACAATAACAAAATAAATATAAAACCTGGGAAACCAACACACCACTGTATTGGTTTTCATAAAAAGAAATACATAAAACGTACTAGGCATTTCAGGCATAACATTCTGTAAAACCCATGTTTATTGAAAATCAGAGAAGTCGATTCTTCTTCCCTCCTGGGCAATGCCACTTGGTTTACCTTCTAAGTCGTATTTTATATATTTGCGATATACTGTAGAGCGTTCAGAGGACGTTGTCACAACAATGAAGCTGTACTGCCACAACTGGGTCCCATTTCCATAGTGTGGTATCCATATTCCTGGCTAGATGCTGGCATATTGTATTTTGAGCCATTCTGCAAGTACCAGCTCTCTCTACTCTACTTTTCTACTCTGTCTTTATTCTATCAAACGACACTCAAAAACATATGTGCTGTCCTGTGCGGTCACTCGGCATGAAGTCTCAAGGCATAACATTTTAATTGATGTCCTGTAATTCAAAATGTTCTCCTCAAATCCAGCTCCTCTCTTATAATTTTCCCAGAATCTAAAGCCAGCTTTGTTGCTGTGAGTCACATCATATAGTCTTGCGCACATTCATGGAAAAATGACTTATCTCGATCGGACGGGATAATTAGAGCTAACGTCACATCCAGCATTTGAGAGCAAAGGTTTACACTAAATAATGTCTATTGACAGAACAGGCAGTCGGGGGAGGGCTTTTCCTAAAAAAAAAAAAAAAAACTCAAACCCCTCCCCCAGCCTTTTATCTTTCCGCCTGAATGGTTTGGTGGGAACCACATTAGAGTGTGTGATGCCTGTGGTCTGTGTGAGAAGGCATAGATGGGATTCTAGGCCTGTGTGTGATATAGCCCTGGCTAACCCCATTCTACCCTGTCACACAGGTCACGGGGGGGCCACCCCCACCAATGCTGTGTGATGACACCAGTCAGAGTGCATCCTACATTCAGCCATACACGGAATGATCCCATAGGAGGTCACATTGTGTGTGTGTGTGTGCTTTAGTTTGCTTACTGAACTGCATGAAAAAAAAAACTTTAAATAAAAATAAAAAAAAAAACGTTGAGAATAAATCAGATATAGGAAGTTGAAACTAAATGTTAAAACAAAACAAAACAAAAATTCCACAAGCAGTTCAACTAGAAAACAACCAGGGTTTTAATAAGCTACTATGAATGTAGAAACATCCTAATTGCAAGCTACCAACACCGTCACAGCGCTTACATTACCGTGGGTTCATACACCAAATCATTTGCCCCATTCCCTTCCATCTGTCATTACAGGAAACCAGCTACTAAAGCAGAAATGTGTTTTTTAAAGGTGTGAATGGTCAATCAGATGAATTTGCATAATTAGCTTGATTGCACCCTTTATTCTGTAGCATTCTTGAATACAATTTTCTAAACGATTATAATAAATTCATTTGAAAGTCACATCATGTGGTCAGATTTACATTTACACAAATGTGGTGGTGGTAAGCCATTAGCCATTACAGCTAATAGCTTGTCTCCAAATAGACTTATTGGCCTATAAGCACATGTCAATCATGGTTGGCCACCAGGCAATAAGAAATGACGAGCTGCCATTTGCAATTTCAAAAGGAATGTAGCAGGAATTAAAAAGTCACAAAAATCTACAGACTCATTTGTCTCCTGGAAAAACAGAAAGATAAAGAACAATGAAAAAAATAAGCGGGGGCTAACAATATACAGCTGCTAGCAAAAATAGCTTATTCAGTATCTTCTTAACTGACAGCGGTATTATTAAAGCTTCCAAATGTCTGAATGACATCGTACAGCCCAGTATAGCAGTATGAGAGGCTGTGTAGGCCATAATTCATATTTAGTTTCACACTTAACATCATAGTCTCACAGGAACACCACTATACTCACACACTTAGTTTTTTTAGCTCTCAATTCAATGCTAAAGGAGCTTTAATATCACTCTATAGCCGTAATCTGTTCTGGATGTCTTTATCACACTAAAATGGTCCCTTCCACTACAGTGTACATTCTGTAAAATAAAATAATAATTGTATTAAATAGTCTAAATTGTAAGGTGTTCTTTTAACCCAAAACAGGCAGTAAATAGCACAAAATATTCTCTTACGTAGAGTAGGAGGGAACAGTAGGCTATAGTGGTGTTTGTGATGTGTGTGATAATACTGTATGTGTGAGTGTATAAGTACACGAGTATGATAGTGTATGTGTGATAGTATAGGTTATGTGAGAGTATGATAGTACATGAGTATGATAGTGTATGTGTGATAGCATGATAGTGTGTGTGTGAGAGTATGATAGCGTATGTGTGATAGTATAGTGTATGAGTGATAGTATGGTGTATGTGTGAGAGTATGATAGTGTGTAAGAGTATAGTGGTGTACGTGTGAGACTATGATGTTAAGTGTGAAACCAAGTATGAATTATGGCCTACACATCCTCTCATACTGCAGCTTTCAGTTCTAAAGTTCCCAAAAGTTTGATCTTTCAAAACTTGTGTCAAATTATGTTCAGGGCACGGAAATTCTCTTTGAAATGTAATACAGTACCCGGATAATACCTAATCACATTTTGACTCATAATGAAATCCCTTGTTGAAGGGGAACTACATTCAGAATAACTCACAATAACATACCCAACATGTTTATGGATGTGAATGAGGAACATTACTGTATAAATGCAAATGTGTTTATACACATTACTCTTTTAAAGACCTGGAAGAAAGAAAATACATTATAATACCATTATGACATGATTATATGAATGTACTGCTATGTTTGTAAAAGTGATATAGCTTTAACTAGCCTGAAACCCACTCTGTCAACTCCTGTATACTGTATGCTATACTACAGTACAATATAGCCATTGTTATCAATGTTTATTAAATTATTACTTTGTGCCTTGTAGACATTAACATGTTTTAATTAGACATTGCAGCATCTTCATTCAAATGTGTGGTTTAAAAATATGTGTTATGCATGCATACCAAACAATCATTTTATTATTTACCTGTGCAGTATGCCTGACATGCACAAAATGTAAACAAATGTTGTGTGTATGTCATAATATATGGCCTGACTAATAGGTATGGGTTGTGTCCTAAGCAATTTGGAAATGCTTGGTATTTGAAAATGGTCTGCAGCAGTTGCAGTAGCATTCACTGTACCCATACTCTTAAACCCCCGGGCAGGGCTTGCCACTCACGCTAAGCCCCAACTGAACAAAGTGGCTTGTCTTCATCAACTTGGGTCATGTGATGATGCACAGTATAACTTCTGTCAGTTTGATTGAGGACCTCAGCCACAGCCAAGACAAGAAGAAGCAGGAGAGACACTGTCAAGTGAAGAATAACCAAAATATAGACCTACAGCCATAGACGTGTTTGAGGAGTATATTACATACGGATGTACCCGAATCCGAATACGTTATTCGGGAAGCATGAATAATGCGATGTAAATAGATATAGAATAATTATTCGGGATCCAAAAAAAAAAGGCAAGATTGACGTCAGCTCTTATTCTTTCGATTCATATCATTGGATGGACACAAAATAAAAATGCCCCTTGTATTTGCAGATAGGACTTTGATTTCATGATCTAGTTGTTTCATTTGCCACATTATTGAAAAGTAATCACTATATCTGTAGCACCGAATTAGGACAAAGCATTCATCGGGCTGAGAACTGACCGCACTTGACTCTCATTCAGAGTGGAGGAGGAGTCATGCAAACGACTAGCAAGCTAATGTATAGCGAGACAAAAGCATGCAAGGTTGGGTACCGTTCACATTTGAATCGATACCGGTGCCGGTCCGCTACCTCAAATTCGGTACAGTACCTTTTTCGGTACTTTACTCTCTGTAAAAACATTACAGTAATTTGTACAGAAAAAAACTGCCTGCCTGACTCTTTCTTTACAAACAACATGTTTTGCACACTTTTTAATAGTGGCATTATTTATAGTACATATTGCTGCTATAAACAATAGTTTACTCCGTTTGATCTTATGTGTTTTCAACATGTGACCTAGTTCCTGCTCTCTCAGCTACCACTGCAAAGGAGTTTGCTGTGTCCGCTTCTACAGCGGCATGTTTATCTCACTGCTGCGGTCTCAAGTGCCAACTGCCTAGTGTGTCACACAAACACCCGACACAGTTTTGACCGTGGTTGTGTCGCGAGCGGGAGGCGGCGCCACATTTAACGGATGCTGATGCTCCATGCAGGAAATCCCCTGAAAAACAGACGTGCGACGCGCTAATATAATTCCCTATTTATCCCTTGAGCATGAAGACTAGGCTAGAAACTCCTTTAGCCTATAGATGACGACACGAAGACACACTGAGCAATCTATAAATAGGCCAGAGCCTACTTCATTTCTATTCACACGCCTGCATCCAACGCTGGATAAATTGAACCCTCCATGAATGACGGAAATAAGTGGGAGTAAAGTACAGAAAAAAGGTATAACATGGATTGCTTTTTGCTTGCCATGATTGTGTTGAACAAAGTGAACAAAGGCTGTGTGCAGGGATGGTCTCATTTCTCTCTTCACGCGCTCTAAGGTACCAACATTTGGTACCGATTGATTTTACATCAATCGGTACTCTGTAGTACCGACGTAATTTGTTCGGTTGGTAAAAGTGCAGAGTTCTGTCCCCCACCCTAATGCTGTGGCAGCTGGATTTCTTTCAAAACAATATCTACATCAAATTAAAGCAAATAACTTGTCGTGTTAGGGTTAACCTTGGGTTAATCGTAAGTCGTAGTTTATGTATGATACAAAACTATTTTGATAGAAACATAATTTTTTGTCTACTTTCAAGATCCTGTATCACCAGTTGCAAACTAAACCAGTGCGGCTTTGAAGAAGTACTTTAAAAGTACTCTGCCTCTATTCCCTTTGTTCCCATTAACAACTAATCTCACCTTAGAATGTCACAGAGCCTCTCCAAAAGTCCACTGAACCTTTTAACTCTGACATCAAAAGCCATTCATGGCCAGGAGGGACTGCCAGAGACCAAGCCCCACCCAGAAGGACAAGTCACAACACCACCTGGACAAATTAAAGTGTTTGCCTCCCACAGTCCTCTCTTAATATCCCCTGAGCCACATGACTGGCATCAAAGCTCAGAAAATTCAACCCCAGCGCTAAGACACATCAGCAACAGGCTTTCATTTCCTCGGTGCAGGGGACGGTAGCGAGAGACGGGCGTTTGCTCAGGTTTGTGCCAAGGCCCCAGCCAGCCCTGTTTGAAAGAGGGAGTTTTGTTGGCAGGCGAAATTGCCTGAAATCATCCCGCAGATTTAAGAGAAGAGAAGAGAAGGCAGCCCCTAAGACACCACTTATCCAATTGGAAAAAGGAAAGAAAAGAAACCGCACGTGCACGTGCACACGTAATTAGTAACCGCCTGTCACAGAACTGCCACAGGCGCTGTGGTCCCTGGCCTCTGCTTGTGCTATTGGCCACTGCAAGTCCTGCTGTTCCCCTCTTTTGCAATACCTCTCCTTCTCCCAATGCTCCCAGTCCTCAGTCGCAATACCTCTCCATCTCCCAATGCTCCCAGTCCCACACAGCAGGTGTGCGCCAATATTCAGATGTTAAGCGTATAGTACAAATAACGGACTGACTCATCCCCGCTAGCAGTCAATCATGGGTTAACATTGAAATCGCCTGTAAGGCATTAGAGATTACAGAGTAGAAAAAAAAAAAAACCTGAAAAAATGTTGAGTCTTAAATAAGTTTTATCCCTCACAGGCTTAACTCGAACAATGTCCTGATGTACCGCAACGGCTGAAAAGAATTGAGATTTAGCCTAATAATTAATTCAGGTGGGATTATTACAGCAAGCATTTCTTTATGCCAGTGATGATTTACATTATTTATTGAAAGCAGCAAAAATAATCATAATTAGCTAATACTGTATAATAGACTAAATGATTGGGTTGGAGTGAATACTTGAACTAATGTTACCCTATATTACATTAGTTAAATATAGCATAGACCATCGAGATATATAAATAACTGGAGACCGTGTTAGATAGCCCACTGACTAGACAGGAATTGCTCACAAGCGCAGTGCTTATAATGGTGTCTAAGATGGCGTCACTAACAGTGTCTTTCCAGTATTTAAGACACCACAACCGTAGCTGTACTGGACTACAATTGACAGAAATCTGTGCTTTTAATGCCGTTAAGCTCCGGGAAAGTGAGCGATGCAGCAATAACAGCGATGCAAGACAATACAGTCTATGGAGAGCAAGTGTTCTTGTGCCATGCGATTGTGCTGTATTTAATGGGTGGCTTTGGAATTGTGGTCAATGGGGGTCATGCCCGATTCATACAGACATAAATAGTATACAAAGACATTGCAGTGCACACATCAGAAACGCGCACACGCACACGCACACGCACACACACACACAAACCCTCGCCAGTCTCTCAGTTTCTGCCTCTTCTAGTCTGGCCTGCTGGCCTCATATGGCACGTACTCACCCGCCATATGCCAACTGCTGGTAACGAGGTGTAATTTGTAAATGACTTAACCTCCTAATAGAGAAAGCATGCGGTTTAGCTACGGCTAAATCCCTCTGGATCAGGAGGCGGGGTTGAGAAACAGTGAGTGAAACTGCAATTTAGACATCAGTTAATTGCTCTTTTTTTCATTTTGTATTATCTGATCTTTATGCGCTGCACGTGAACACATGCTCGTTGGCGTGAGCTTACGTGAACAAATCTGTGTGTAAACTGTATGTCTGTTTGCGTGTGCGTGTGTGCGTGCGTGCACGTGCGTGTGTGTGTGTGTGTGAGATAGTGTGTGGCTTTTCAAAACAAGCTGGTGCCAAAGCTCAGCTGATAGGCTAATTAAGCGCACCGCGGGGAATAAACGTTCCCTCTTTGCCCGCCATTTGTCACACCTGGCACGGAAATGTCGGCAGGAACACATGCGTGCTTACACACACCGACGAGCACGCACACACACACACACACACACACGACTGAATGCACACTCAGGGTGTGTGGAAAACACAGCGAGGAGTGCTGAGGTGACAGAGTTAGTGTGTATGAAGGAGGGAGGGGGGGTGGTGGGGGGGTTACAGGAGAGGCGGGGGAATAAACCAAGAAGAAGAAGGGAATGAACGAAAGAGAGGAGGCAGAAGGGGAATCAGGGGAGAGGGAGGGAGAAAATGAGGAAGAATGTGGTGAGCAGGGGAATTTGATTGAAAGGAGAGATATGGTACAGGAAGATCTCTCTCTCTTTTAGTTGTGTGTGTGTCTCTCTCTCTCTCTCTCTCTCTCTCTCTCTCTCTCTCTCTCTCTCTCTCTCTCTCTCTCTCTCTCTCACGCTGGACCGCACAGGCCCAAATGACCACCACCCCTTTTGTCTACTGCAGTCACAGCCAGTCTCCCATCAGGTTTTGTGTAATAGCACCCTCCCGCCTACACACACACACACACACACACACACACACACACACACACACACACACACACACACACGCGCGCCTGACACCGCGATACGCTGTTCATTACAAGCGTGACAGCTTTAGTAGAGTGCAGCCACGGGCCCCCGGCCGTCTCTACAGTATCACGATAACCCACAACACACAGGTCTGCCTTACACTGCAGCACCGCGTAACTACACACCAGTTTGTGTGTGTGTGTGTGTGTGGAGGGGGGTGATGACATCATTTAAGGATTTACCAATGTTATTTTGTGTGTGTGTGTGTTGGGTGGGTTGGTGTGGGAGTGGAGGTTTTGTTAGTACTTCCCTTTTGATTATTTCTTGTTACATTGAAACCAATGGAAATGTACTGTATTGAAATGGAAGGCAGCTGATCAAACTGCGAGGATTATCTGGTTGGATCTAGGGAGAGCACATTAGTACAATGCACCATGGATAGGGAGGTTAATTTGATTTCAATTTATATTAATTAGACATTCAAACTAAAGGGGATATTTATCCTGTTAGCAAATTTACCTCATGGAGGGGGAAAAAATAATTTTTTGGGATTTCTTGAGTTTCAGTTGAAGACTTTTCAATCAAATTCCACATGAATAGGCAAGCCACTTCAAGTCAATTTGAACCAACGCAAGCTGTTCTGTGTATACGATACGGTATGACTGATTCAACGACAGCAAAGTTATAGCAGTAGGGATGTGGCAGTATCTGAGTCATTTGAAATTTCATGCAGTGTAGAAATTCACGCATGCCACATGCTGTTATTTTTATGGACCACTTCAAAGAAAAAGAAATCAAGGATCTTGTACTTTTCACGAATCCTGCTGGCCTCCGAGGCTCAACCGACTGCCCGCTTTATTCCTTTTGTTCCTCTAAGTCTTCTGTCTCTTGTCAACATGTCATTTAGTCAGCCATAACTAACACCAACCTTCACGTTGGCTGTCCTTGCCTTCTTCTCCCCAGCTGTCCTCGTTCCCATATCTCCCAGAGGCAGACAGGCTGGCCTTCAGCTACATGTGCTAGCCTTCACTGAGTTCTGGCGTACAACTCTAGTGACGCCACAAGCATTGAAATGTTGTTATCACACTACTGCGATGAAACCAATAAGACAAATTCAACAAATACTTAAAGCTATAGTCAGTCATCCTGGAGATAGCTTGTTTACATTTAAACTTGATCGAAACAAAAACACCTCCCCCTTCAACGCCGTAGGCCGCCCCCTCTGAAGCTCCACCCCCCGACATTGAGAACACATTGTGAAGGCTAGGATGTTGTTGTGTGCACTTTGTTTATGTTCCTATTTACAGAGCCAGGGCTGTGTAGAAGTACCAGATCAGTACACGCACAGAGAACGGTAGGCTAGCGGACCGCGAGCACATAATTGGTGAATTTGACAAAAAGCGTATTCATTTACAATTACAAGCTTACAGTTTTTTTTAGGAACACAGGAATGCGTAGGTGGGACTCCTACAACCAACCAACCACAATTAAATAAGGAGTTCTAATTATATCAAGTCTGGCTTGCGCAACCCCTTCCTAGGGCTTGGCGATATATATCGATATTTAATCTGTATATTTTCAAAAGAGATATAAAATATAGACAATAGATAGACAATATAGTTTATATCGATATAGTTATATTCACACCTTTTTTCAGAGTAGCCAATGAGAGAGCAGATACTGAGTCACATGCTCAATTTCCGTTTCTGACAAACAGATATAGGTAGCCAGCTCGTATTACAAGGTACCATGTAATCAAAAACAAATGTGGATTAAATTGATTGTATGTATGCCATGCCATAATTAAACTGTCATTATAGCTGCAATATTCACAACCTCTCTGCTATGGATTTAACCATGTACAACTACAATTTTGCAAAAAAAAATTAAAAAAATCACACTTCCGTCGGGTTTCCTGTTTAACAGGTAACCCACTTTATAGAAAACCGATATCGATACCGATATATATCGTGTATCGGTATTCAACCTAAATATATCGGGATATGATTTTTGGTCCATATCGCCCAGCCCTACCCCTTCCTACAGTACATCATCCCCAAACCCCTAATTTATCCTACATCATCCCCCTCACCCAGTGATTTACACGTTACGCAGTCTGATTGTCCTGCCTGCCCAATGTTGTCTCCATTTGCAGAGGGTGGGGGGCGGCTTCTAGACTGTGGTGATACAGTAAAAAAAACTTTAAAACAGTCAGCTCACAGATTCTATTTTCAATCACACCTGTTTGTCTGTATTACTTCCACACTCTCTCTTAATCTCAGGTGTTAAATGTCACAACTTGGCTTCCATGTTAAAGAGCAAACAGAGAGAGAGAGAGAGAGAGAGAGAGAGAGAGAGAGAGAGAGAGAGAGAGAGAGAGAGCGAGAGAGAGAGAGAAATTATATGATATACATAGAAATATATACAGTATCTCACAAGAGTGAGTACACCCCTTACATATTTGCAAATATGTGAGCATATATTTTCATGTGACAACAATGAAGAAATGACACTTTTCTGCAATGTAAAGTA
>JAODUK010061647.1:0-17604 GCA_027564635.1 Typhlichthys eigenmanni
CTACAACGATTTTGTAGATGTGAGGTCCCACTTACAGGCCGCCGGCTATCAAGCGTTCAGTGATGTCATCCATAGGTGTTGCGCAATAGCCTGGAACGATAGCCAAGAATATGCATCTCAATCCAGATCTGTTCTTGCAAGACGATTCTCAGAAGGACACTTGGCAAGAACGTACCTCTCAAGAACACAAGTATGTACCTAGTGTTCTTGGAATTGAGAAAAAGCCATGGTCTTCCTGCCCGGACGCTTACCTACAAGAACTTTTACTATACTACAGAGAATTATGGGTCAGAAGTCTTGGTATGAATGTCTCTGTACTAGGTAGTCCAGTACTATCTGTCTGTCTGCCTGTCTGTCTACCTGTCTGCCTGTAGCTATGTATTTCTGCTTGTCTGCCTACATGTCTGCTTGCCAATCAAAGACTCACCATAGCAACCAGCCTTCTAGCTACTCAAACCCTCTCAGCGGTCTCTCTGTGTGCCACTGTGTCATTCATGCACTTTGTGTGCCTAAACACACACACAGACACACACACACAGCATTACCAGCTTCATGCCCAGCAAAGATGGCTGCCGTCCAACAACAACAGCGCCGCCGGGATGTCAGAGTGGTCGGCTGAGCCTGGGCCATGAGACCAGCGCACATCTGCGCGCCCAGATACCAGCTGCGTTTACATGGACCCCATTATTCTGACTGGGATCGGGTTAACACTAGAACTACCGGAATAAAATGTCAAAGCATTCATCCATTTTGGAGCACATGTGCCCCAGAATGGTCAGTCATTTTGACCTTCACAGGAAAATATTAATTCATTGTGTTATAATGAATATTTTCACATTCATTACAATTAAATTGTAATGTCCTGATGTTATTATTACCTATCCTAACATTACAGGTGAATTGTTTATGCTCGTTTCATGTTTCAGCAGTCAGAATGACCGCTTATGGCCATTCTAGATAAAAATACTCAGAAGTATTTTGTGTTTTGTAATTTTAATAAAATAACGTTAAAATAAAATATACACACATTTAGGAAGAGTCAGAGTCAGGGTATAGTTACATGGGGTTTATTTCAACATAGCTATTACACTGCAAATTGTAAGGTTTATGGTAGTTCTAGTGTTAAAAGCCCAACCCGAAAAAAAAACGCTGCATATAAACACCTTAATCGGAAGAGAAAGGCCCAACCCGAAATAGAGGGTATAACCTGTCCCATAGCCCGATAGAAATAAGAATTCTACCATGCAAACCAGGGCTATCCACCTGATTCAAATGAACGTGTCGTTATCAGGCTTCTAACAACCTTGAATCAGGTGTGTTGGAGCAGGGAGAGATCTAAAACATGCAGGGTGGCGGCTCCTCCCGGACCGGAGTTGAACAGCCCTGATGTAAACGATTAAACCCGATTGCTTCCTTGGTGCATTCTTCAAAGTTTCTGCGCAAGCCCCGTCTTACGCTACTGTTACTGTTGTCTGTGATGCCGGTAGGCTATTCTGCACAGCCGCTGTAGCCTACAAAGTCTGGACAAAACACTTGTGACGCGCAAATAAATGAATAGGAGTTAGTAAGGTGACTTCGTCTAGTGGAGCCGTGGCCAAATCTCTCCACCAGTCACACAAACAGCCACTCCCCCGACATGCTTAGATGCTAGCCGGTTTTAGCCTTCTTGCTAACGGGACACGTTACAACAAAAAAAAAAAAAAAAGAATGGACATTTGATTCGCTAACTGAAAGACCATTTGCTTTACAACCATCACCATGCATGTCAAAGTCAGAGGTTTTTATACCAAAAACAATGTGCAAGAATGGTAGGCTATTCTGGAAATTATACAGTTAGGCTATTTTAAGTCATACATGTGCACTCATATCAATCATAGCTCATAATATTGTTTAATTCGGTTGAATTAGAAAAGCCAGAAGTGGTACCAAATGCCAAATGATTGCTTATTGCTGAGCCGAGTCTAATGAGCTGGCTCACCAGAAAGAGCCGGAATGCCCATCACTACTAGCTACCAGCACCAACTGAATTGAATTGAGAAATCCCACCATTGGGAGAACGTTTGAAGCAGAGAGGTGTATCTGTATATGTGTGTGAACGCACGTGCGTGTGTGTGTGTGTGTGTGTGTGTGACACTTTGTTTGTTGAAAACAAACAAAGTGTTTAGCGTTTAAAAGTGACTTAGCTTAAACAAAGACAGAGACAGACACAGAAAGTGTGTTTTGTTTTTTCAATCATGCTTTTATTTAATAATTAAATGGAATTCATCTGTCATGCGGCAATTAGGCGTCTGCCGGATTATAATACAATTATCTATCAGAGAGAGACGAGAGAGAGAGGGTGGAAGGAGAGAGAGAGAGGGGGAGACAGAGAAGGAGAGAGATAAATACAGATTGAGAGGGAAAGAAAGGGAGATGGACAGCGAGAGAACGAGGGAGAGACAGGTCATGAAATTTACATGGCCAGGCAGCGCTTGGCGTGGAGGTAGACGAGCTGATCTCAGCCCCCCCCCCCCCCCGACACACCTTTGAAGTCTGGGTTCAGGCTCGTCGTCACGGGCTCTCTCAGCGTGTCCTGCCTGGCGTCCCCTAACAGCAGCAGCAGCCTTCATCACACAACCTCATTACCGGGCTTCATCGTGTGCATGCACGCACACGCACCTACGCACGCACACACGCACACGATACGAGTGAATGCTATACTCTGCCGCGGCCTGCCATCCAAACGAGAGCTTTGAGCCTGTTTGAGATTAATAGCTCATTACATTATTTCTGTCGAGGATACATTTTCCGGTTAGGTGTGTGTGTGTGTGTGTGTACCTTCAGAGAATATGTGTTGAGAGACTTTTTCCACAAGCTGGCTGCTGACTTACCTACAAGAACTTTGATTACCGTGCAGAGAATGTTGGGTCAGAAGTCCTGATATGAATGTCTCTGTACTAGGTAATTCAGTACAGTATTCTCTCTGCCTGTCTGTCTGCCTGCCTACCTGACTGCCTGCCTGCCTGCCTACCTGACTGCCTGCCTACCTGACTGCCTGCCTACCTGCCTGCATGCCTCTCTGTGTGAGGCTATGTATACAGTATATATAGACATATAAAATGCTAACTGCCAGATGGGATTAAAGTACCAATGCAAAGTTGATCAAAATTCATTAATCAAATGCCAGCAGGATTTCATACATATAAACATTGCAGCTTACCTTGATAAATGAATCTTCAGTGTTTCTTTCATACTGCAACACTGCTGAAATGTATTTACAATACCGGTTTTATGTGCCATGCTGCTGTCTCCACATTAGGCTGTTGTACCGGTATTCTAATTCTACCACTTGCACTGAAGGCATGTTGATTAAAATTAAGATACTGCCATCTACTGGCACAGGTACGTTACTACAAATTACAGTTGCACAGACATGAACACACCAGGAATGTATTTTACCCCGGCCTGTATTTGGGGGCCGGCCTTTATTTTTTCATATCCTCCAGCAATTATTTGAGACCCAGCTTGTAATTGCATTCCGGTTGTTATTTAAGGAAATACTGTATGTATAGTCAGAGATGGTTCAACTTCCTTGCAACTTGTTTCGCTATATATAAATGGACAGACCCTGTGACTTCACTCATAGCTTTTCTTAAGAATGGGTTTCTTAAGACTGCGCTATGCTGGCTCAAACTGGTGCCATCTTTGCAGTACCTGACTCAACCTGTAGCGCCCCCTTATAACCCCTAACCATTATAAAGGGATAGACTCAATGTACGGCTAATATATTATTAACTGATGAGTTATAAAACAAAGTACACCCCCCACAAGGAAACTACCTACATGGATTAAAACGGTATTTTGAACCAGACTATCTATACACATGTTTAATTTTGCTGTAAATTTTTTAACATCGTGCAAAATCGGCTTTCATCCAATGAGCGGCGAGGCGGCCACGCCCACTTACAAGACCGGGAAATTAACCGGTTTGTACCATTGAAGGAGCTTGTAATGCGTAATCGTTAAATGTTCTAGAATATCTTTAGTACAATATCACTCCCCACAGAGAGCCTGGTTGGCATTCTGCAGTGGTTTCTGTCTCTAGAGAGTCATCACTGTCTGCCAGAGAAAGGTCAGATGTCACAAGAAAAACTGAAACTTATTTTCTTGTGGGAGATAAATGGATTACAGAGTGTTAAATGGACTACAGAGTGTTATTTCAGACATTCCAGGATGAAATATTGGGTCTTTAATTAAAAACATAATAATAATAAAGTACCAAAACTCACTGCCAAGCAGGGAAGTCTTGCAAACCTGTGAAAAGCCATATTGTTTTTGGATGGGCTGCTTCTCTTTCTTGGTGTGTGGTGTGAAACCTTAGACTTATCTGACAAATCTAAAATAATTGTACACATGAAGATTTGGGGAATATTGCATCCAGCATGAGAGGTTTTGTGTCCCAACCACACAGGGTGGAGGGGAGAGTGTGTGTGTGTTTGTGGGGAGGGGGGGTATGTCACTGCTAACAGAGAGCGTGCCTTTAGCAGGACTCAAGATCTAACGCAACCCGGGAATTTCATGGCAGCGCTCATGGTGCGTTAGAAAGGTCCAAATGATTTTTCCATTTCAATGGAGAAAGGATCCCTCTCTCCCGACACAATTCCCTCCTGAACCCTGTGTATAATGTACAGGCAGTAGTAGCAGTCAGACCTCTCTCCCTTTGATCAAGAAAAATAAATATAAATACATTTATGTATTGATTGATTTATGCCTAGCACACTCCCACATGCTTTGCCTCATAGAGCGCTGCCAGTGGGGTTCATTACACATATACGTACGCGCACAAACACGCACACACACAAAAAAGCTTCCAAAGACGTAGCCATGGTTGCAGATGGTAGATCACAGCAGTGCCTCAGCGCC
Organism: Typhlichthys eigenmanni; assembly: GCA_027564635.1. Taxonomy (NCBI): domain Eukaryota; kingdom Metazoa; phylum Chordata; class Actinopteri; order Percopsiformes; family Amblyopsidae; genus Typhlichthys; species Typhlichthys eigenmanni. The sequence goes on from JAODUK010061647.1 coordinate 4,903, forward strand.
AACATGCAGGGGTGATGTTCATGTGCATGGCTTGAGGGGCGCAATGGGTGCACAATGTGTGCCGGACAGGGCAAGTGACGCAAACTCCCTCGTGTCACAGAGCACATAGGTCAATTTAAGTCCCGGTGGGCGCTTTTAACATTTGATATATAATAAGTAATGCAATGTCCATTTTGTCCGACGTGCAGCAACACGTCCCAGTGCAGGCGCGGTCACAGCAGACGCATCTCTTAACAATAACAGTAGTATGTAGCCATGTTGTATTTAGAAGCAAGCAGCAACACTGCAGTAGTTTCTTCCGGCAGCAATGAAAATTAGTAGTAGTGATGCCAAAGACTAGTCCAGGCAGAGGAGTGCATAACAGTAGCCATACAGTGTGTAACAGGTGAAACGAAACATGAAGAGGTGTGTCTTGAGTCTCTTGCGGAAGATGTGTAATGTTTCAGATGTCCTGATTGAAGCTCATGCCACCATTCTTGGAGGTAGCTGGGGCCCCTCGGGGCAGATTTCTTTACTGCCTTGTAGGCCAGCACCAGTGTCTTGACTCTGATGCGGTCTGCAATGGGGAGCCAGTGAAGTTCTCGGAAGAGGGGGGTTACATGGGAGAACTTTGGTTGGTTGAATACCAGACGGGCTGCAGCATTCTGAACACGCTTTAGGGTCTGGTAGAGCACGCTGGCAGTCCGCTTAATAGTGAGTTGCAGTAGTCCAAGCGGGAAATCACTAGAGCTTGGACTATGTCAGAGCTTGGACTACGAGGGGAAACGTTCCGGATTACATCTTTTAACGGTCTGTGTGTTGACGCCATGCACAGCGGCTGCTGCACTAATCCCCACCAGCTGCAGGGGTGGGGGCAGCACCCGCCTCTCACCCACTGGCTGTCTGTCAACGCGTCTGGTGTGGTGTGTGAGACAGGCTGGCCGTCTCACATCGTCACGACAGTGCCGCAGGTCAGATGAAAGGGAAAGTGCAGTGGCTCCATGAAGACAAACCAGCTGAGCTTTACGGTACATACAAAGACCCTGAAGTGCAAACCAAAATGACATTTTAGAAAATATTACAAAAGAGTAAACAAATGTACAAATGTGAATTACTAATGCTAAACATTTTAAGTCCCAAATCACATTTACAAATGCGTAAAATTGTTTCGCATTTTTAAGGCATTCACATTTGTAAATCCTCTAGCCAGTTTCTAGATGCTATTTATTAACGATTGCTTGTTAAGGAGCGTGAATTGTGAGATCATATTAATACAAAGTTCCATTGTGTCCGCTATTTAAAGCCAGAGTGAAGTGCATGACATGATATATTGGGGGAAGGCCTTCCTTTCCTACAGCTGTACTGAATGTGTGTGTGTGTGTGACCTTGGATGGGCTAAATGGGTTTCCGCTGCTCCGCTTTAGAGCAGGGATCCAGCCCGTGTGAACTGCTGCCAGATCAGTTTGGCACCCCAGGCTCCTGGCATCTCCAACTTTGCCCTTATTCCGCAGGGGCCTTCTGAAGGGCGGAGGGATTATAGCAAACGCCTCGTGGGCACAACTCACGGGGCTCGCGGGCGCTATTTTTCTCCCAGTGCCCGGGCCAAAGCAAGGACATAGGGACACGTTTTCCAATGGGAAGAGTGAATGGCAGTTGGAGGAGTTCAAGGAGGGCACGTGCTGCGAGGTCGGAATTACAGCCGACCTCCTCCGATTCAACTCAACGCCCCTCTGGACACAGAAATGTTCAATTTACATTCTCGTTAAACAGCAATGAGCTCTGGGACTGAACCAGTTGGTAAATTAATCATTGTGGTCTGATTTGCAGTGTAGAATTTAAATATCATCCGTTGCTGTATTTTGAAAGTAAGAGTGGGAGATTCGAGTCTCAGGCCTTATTTCATTCTTGGATATGTATTTTGACTTGTCTTGATTGACAATTAATAGACACAAATCAATCGTCATTTTTATATGCCTGCCATTATATATTTATTTACCTTATGAGCTCTGACATCAAAAAATTGTGGGCTCGCACTTCAACAGAGGAAATATAGCACTTTATTTGAATTATTAGAACAGTAAGTGTAGTATCCATCGGCAAGTAAGAGCTGTGAGCGCTGCTTGCTGTGAAACGGTCTTTGTGTAGTTTGTGGTAATTATCTGGCACACTGCCCGGAGAATGGAAGTATTTTTTGGGTTTGTCTTTGCATTCCTTATAGGAAATAAAAACACAATTTCTCTTGAAAGATGCTGGAAAACAAAATGAAAGAATATAGTTGAAGACAGACACACGACGCTTCCTTTAGAAGCAGTTGGCATACATTGGGTCTACACTCTTTTGTACTATGAAACTTTCTTTTGCTACTTTTCCATACAATCATGTCTAATCAGTGAAGATTGAGTTTGTGTCTGTTGATTGGCACAAAAAATAGCAGCCAAAATATAGATCCAAGAATAAAATATGTCGAGAGTTGAAAATCCTAAGCTTATCTGCCAACGTCAAAATATCAAGGCTCCGTTGGATAATTAGTTGGCTGAGCAGATCTCATTGCCAAAAACCCCCACAAAAAAACACATTTTCATTGAAACAGCTGCAAAACTGACATCTGTGTTTCCTTAATAATTCCACATAGTAAAAAACACCAAATGGCTCATGACCTTTTCAGGTCATGTTTAAGATTGTAGAAGTCAAGGATACTCAAGCAGCCTGCGGTTATTACCTGGCATTGAGCTGAATATAGCTCAGGGCTCAAGACCATCCTCACCTGCCAAAACATTCTTATATGAAGGGTTAATGTTGCAATTTGTTTGCACGTAAACATTGTGTGTTTTGTTATTCACTCATGTACAGACTGATTCTGTATGTGTGATATAGCCGACATGCAGGCAGAACAGTGTTCCCATATCAACTCATGACACACACACACACACACGACACACACTTGTTCTGTTTATTTCTATATCTTATTTGTATTTTTTATGTATTTACATAATTACATACATAATTACATTCAGAAATGTTTACTAACTACTACCCAAAAAAACAACACAAAATACATTTCAAATTGATCAAAAGGAAAATAATATTGAGGTAGCTGCAAACGTCTGTGAAGTGCCAAACATGAAAACAATTAATTATACAACTTGATAAATAAGTATTTTCACATATGTGTACATACAGTATATTATATCACACATACAAAGTATTTACACATCTGAAAAGAACATTTTATGAATTATAAAACCACAGTTGAAATCAGAGACAACTGTGACATTACAAGCTCACGCCTGAGCTAACGCTGATGAGAAAGTGATATCCCTGGGAGCCTCTGATCAGTCAGAGGCTAAAGACGTATAGAATGTCTCTTCAAGAAATGGATTGCATCTTGTCATGCGAGGTTCACTTATGGGTCAAACGAAGAAGCAACCCTTTTAGACATAAGAACAATTAGCCAAAATGATTATATGTGATTGGCAATCCTTGTTTACAGTAAATGGGTGTCGGTTGTTATTTTAAGCCTTGGTCAACAAATGCTTCAACACTACGAATTGTTCTTTTAATATTTGATGGTTTTCCACCAAGGTATAGGGACTAAAATAGTTCTGTTACTGGATAGTAATTGTTATGTCAAACAGTTCCAGAGTTCAAGAGAAGTTCCTTTGGTGAAATATAGGCTTCATTCCTATTCTGTAAATGATTTCTGGTTCAGTATACATGCCAACTCCAAACATTTAGCTCATTAGGGGATTCTCAAAAAGACATTGCACTTATCATTGGAACTGCAGTCCTGACTTAAAGATTCTAATTCTGGGGAAAGCTTGTTGATATTTGAACCACCTCTCCCTTCAAAGTCACAGGGTGTGCTCCCTCAGAAGCTCCGCCCCGCACATTGTAAACATATTGCCAAGGTTGCCTGGGAATAGTGTGGTGCGGTCTGCACCACTTTGTTTGTTTGCATTTACAGAGCCAGGGTGGTGTAGAAACACCAGATTATTTCTTAACGTGGACACAGAAGAGCTAGAGGACCGTGAGTAGATACAAAAGTGTATTGGCTTACAATAAGTAAATGAGGATGATATTCGGTCCCTGTCAAAAGGTAAAATAAACACCTACACATTGTTTATTTATAGTCAGATCATTATTGTACTGGATTAACATGAAGGTCTCCGCGATACACTGGTCTGATCTGGAGAATAAACAGCGTTGTATGGACGCACAGAGGAATAAACAGAGAGAAGGAAGCCAGGCTTTTGTTTGTGAGAGTCAGGCAGGCAGCTGAACCAACAGATCCCCTGTCAGATAGCATCGGAGCCTTTTAAGGCAACCCCCAACCCCCCACCACCACCCCTTTTCTATCTTCTCCATGCATTTGGAGACTCTGTGGCCTTAAGGAATAAGAATACATTTATTTTTCCATACCGGTTTTATCAAAGAGAGCGCTTGATGATATAAATAAATAAATAAATAAGAAACCTGGAGCGTAGCTAAATAACACATCTGCAAACCATTTTTTAAACGTAGCCCTGAAAACTTCAGACCATTTTAACTTGTGCATTCAAAAGCGATTCCATTAAAAGGTAAACAAATACGGGCATGTTTAGATATGAGCGGAAAGGTGATTAGTAGAAAATTGAGAGTGAAATGAGGCTCGATTTACACAAATCATATTGACAGAGCTTGGTGGAGGACAATGGCGTGATTCAGGGCACCGCTGGTAGGTCACCACAGCAGAGTCAGCTCCAATCATCTGAAGCGGCAGTTTAACACAACACAGTTTATAGCTCCAGTTATCATTAGCTCCTCTGTGCTGTGGTGCGCACACACACACACACACACACACACACGCACACGCACGCACGCTCGCTCACACACACGCACGCACACACGCACACACACACACATTCACACGCACACGCACGCTCGCTCACACACACGCACGCACACACACACACACACACACACGTTCACACGCACACGCGCGCTCACTCACACACACACACACACACAAACATACAGTACATACACACCTGCATTCACGCGCACATTCACACATACAAATTCACAAGCGCGTGCGTGCGCACACATATATGAAGTACATATACACGAACTACACACACACAAACCACACACACTCACGCACGCACACCTACACACACATTCACACATGCATAAACACACACACACACATTTTGGTGAAAGCGTATGAATTATAGATTAAATGGCATGGTCTCCTAGAGGGAGATGACTGCTTATTTAGCTAACATGAGGGGGAGGGGGGTGCCCAACACCAGTAGCTGTGGTAAACTTCACTGCTCTGTTAACGTGTACACACAGCCACACACACATACAAATGTATTGTTGGGAAACACACATACACACACAATGAGAGCTTATTGTATTCAAGTTTGTTGGAAGGTATAGAGTCAGCGACTGTAAGCTAATGTTCATTGGAAGGTATAGAGTCAGCGATTGTAAGATAATGTTCGTTGGAAGGTATAGAGTCAGCGATTGTAAGATAATGTTCATTGGAAGGTATAGAGTCAGAGATTGTAAGTTAATGTTCATTCAACTCTGTAAATGGCATGAAACACAAACAAAGCGGTCCGTACAGCACAACACACAACACTGTCCTAGCTTTGGCAAAACATTTACGCTGTGTGAGGAGGGGGGGGGGGAAAGCTTCTGACGGAGCACCCTATGGCATTGAAGGGGGCGGGGCTTCAGAGGGAGCACCCTATGGAATTGAAGGGGCGGGGCTTCAGAGGGAGCACCCTATGGCATTGAAGGGAGAGGTGTTTTTCTTTTGATCAAGAATGACTGACTCCATCTTTACCTTTACAGTAATAGAACACAAGAAACTTTCATTTGGAAATGAGACAATGACCACGTCACGTGTTGGCGTGTGTGTGAGCGGATGGTCTCTAAATCTAAAACGGCTGCGGAACAATAGGTTCATAAATTGAGAACACAGGTAGGAACAACACTCAGACTTTTTGATGGCGCTGGCTTCGTATAAAAGCAGGAATTTCATAAACACAACCACGTGTTGAAACTGCTCAGCACATCACTATAAAAGGAGATATTTTAATGCTCTTGTATGTTGCTTACATCCCCTAGTGGGCAATTTTAGATATTGTGGCTGAGCGATAAATCACTATAACTCTACAAAACCTTACACGTAACCAGCAAAACACTATAGATATCTTGGAAAAGTTAATTATTCTTGCAAAACTATACACACTTTTAAAAATGATATGTTTGCGTAAATACAGTAGCATATACCGTACCATTTTAATAACCACACGAAGCGTCCGCTTACAGTTTTGCAAAAAAGTCAGTTATAAAAATATGTAACTGAGTGTAAAACAAAGAATTTGCTTAGCACATAGATAAATTAATTGGTCAGTGTTAAATAATTCAGGGATTGTTCTTAAAAATCTGTGATAGTGTTTCTAAAAAACTAAAATACCTAAGGCATTAATTTCAATGTCTCATTCCCTGTATATATCCATATTGTCTGCTCTGTAACAGTAGATACACCCTGATGGGAGTGCATGTGAGGTTGCTGCTTATAGAGTCCACATTCCTGACAGCGCCACTGGTCAAAAAAAGATTAGCCATGTCGGCAATCAATAAACCACGTCTTTCCTGTTATAACACATGCAACAAACGTGACATCATCCAGTTGTAGTTAGTGTCAAAACGTATGCAGTAATAATAATACATTTTATTTGTGACGCCTTTCTAAACAATCAAGGACATCTTACATTGCAAATACAAGAATATTAAACTGTTGGCTGATTTATACATGCTATAGTAATGAGCATTTGATCTAAGAAATATATAAAAAATGTAAAAGAAAAATAAAATAAAATGAATAAAATGAAACAGTCAGGTGGCTGAAATATACAGACTATAGTAATAAAGTATAGCATCGATTATCACATTAGCACATACCTATCTGTCTTAAAACAAGACAGTTGAAATGTTTGCCTTTGCATCTCTTGAGTATGAGAACATAAGACTGTCTTGTTTTTCTTTCGACATTGTTTGCTTTTGCAAAGGTGTTATTTAAGAGATGTTTTCCCATCACATTAAAAGCATCTGAAAAAAGCAACCCATACGCTGAATTGTCACGTAGGCAAACCCTCGCACCACCATTCTGGAAAAGTCTGGTTGACAGTTGAACTTGATCAATAGAAACACTCCCCTCCCTTAAATGCCACAGGGCGCTCCATTCAGAAGCTCCGCCCCTCCCTTAAATGCCACAGGGTGCTCCATTCAGAAGCTTTGCCCCTCCCTTATATGCCACAGGGCGCTCCCCTGTGAAGCTCCGCCCCTCACACTGGACACACAACACCTAGGCTGTGATATTGTTGTTGTGTGGTGCGGTGTGCACCACTTTTGTTTGTGTTCCCAATTTACAGAGACAGGGCTGTGTAGAAACACCTGATTATTATCTTACAATTTCTGGACTCTACCTTTAAGAGACGCCCAAAGTCTGTTCCCGGCTTTGAGGTGGGGTGGTGTTGTGGCGGTCGGCTGACTGACGGACGAGGACATCTGTTAGCAGACCGTCTCACCCGCCCACCCCCCCCACCTCCGGTGCCTGTTGCCCCAAGGGGAGGGAAGGAGGGCATTCTGGGGCAGATAACCATCCAGGCTGGAGACAGAGAGGAGCCCCATCTCTCCCCCGGCAGGTTCCTCTGCCCGGACACAGAGAGCGGATGATGACAGCCTCCGTCAACGCTCTGCGAGAGGAGCTGAGCCCCGCCTTGCCCCCCCCCCCCCCAAACCCACACACACACACAGTGTACTGTATAATCACACACATCCATCATCCTGACAGGAGTGCATTGCTAGGCAACTCTAAGGTGTCACATGCGCACACGCACATGTTAAAGGTGAAGTAAGCGATTCTAATCCGATACACTTTTTGTAAAATTCTGCAAATATTTCCTCACGGTCTACTAACCGTCCGTTATGTGCGTATGCTGAAACACAATGCTGTGTTGTGTCTACACAAAGAGAGTGGTGCAGACCGCACCACACAATGCTATCCCAGCCTTGACAATGTGTGTCCAGTGTGTGGAGCAGAACGTCTGAGGAAGCACAGAAGAGAGAAGTGCTTTTGTTTGGTACAAATATCAACAATCTTTCTCCGCCACCACATTGTCCACCTTCAAAGGCAGGGTTAGTCGCTCGTTACTTAGAGCTGAACAAGTCAAACTCCATCAACACATTGAAACGCATTGCGAAACCAAGGGCATTGTGGTTGTGAGCGGTGTTCGCCACTTTGTTTACATTCCTATTTACGGGCTGTGTAGACGCACCAAGTTACAGAGAACGGTAAGATAGCGAAATGCGAGCAGATATTTGGTGAATTTGACAAAAAGTGTATTAGCTTACAATTAGCTTACAATAGATGACTATACCTTTAAGGGAGTGAACTCCCTTTCATCTTTGATAAAATGGCCAATCAGAACATTGGTCCGACATATTGCAGGCCGTTGGTAACAAGTGGTGTAAAACTTTCCCCAACCGACTGACTATAATGATGTTGCTGCAAGAACATTCTGGCAATGGTCAGTCTTAGCTAATTATGAGTAAATGTCTCTCTCTCCTTAAAAATGTCTAGTTCCTTCGTGTTGCCGGGTGACTGACCTGACACATAATCAAAAGAAACAGCTGCTGCACTTCCCACTAAAGAATGTGTTGCAGTTTGCAGTTTTATTTCATATTCAAGCGTCTTGGACCCATTTCTTGGAAGGCCTAAAGTATATTGTATACCATATTCTCTGCAGTGTAGGTGCTGACTAATTATGTTGCAACAACCAGAAATGTATAAAGTTCAGGAAAAAAAGAAAACAAAGTGACTTCTAACCATTTGGGAAACTCCAGACTTTCAGAGCACACATCTCAACATCAGCAAGTGTGTGTGTGTGTGTGTGTGTGTGTGTGTGTGTGTGTGTGTGTGTGTGTGTGTGTGTGTGTGTGTGTGTGTGTGTGCTTTGTGCTTAATACGAGCCTGTGTGCATGTTTTCACACCCTGGTTCGGTGTTCACTCTTACATTACACTACATTTCTCTGTGTTATTGGTGAATTCCTATCAACCAGAGAAACATGTCAGAGCCCAGAATGTTGCCCGCCACCGTGTGTGTTTATCTGTTTATGTGGGGAAAAAACTAAATAGCTTCTTTTATATTATATGTGAACTGAATACTAGCACAGCTAGAACCTACTGTACCTATTTATAGTCTTGCCGAGCCGGCCTTTACATGCGTAAAGTCTGGGATAGTGCTGTGTTGGCTAACTGTGTCAAGACCCTACTTGACAGGAGAGGAATTTTGATTGACATGCACAACAACCAACTACATAACGACGGTTAAACTAAAAGAATTTGTTGGGAAACTTGTAACTAGTAACTGGTTATTCGGTCTTCAACTATATTAAATATATATATAATATAACTTATAATACACTGTTCCATATTATTAAGCAGGCCACAGGTTTCAAGCAATATGGGAAAGAAAAAGGATCTCTACCGCGGAAAAGTGTCAAATAGTGCAATGCCTTGGACAAGGTATGAAAACATGAAATATTTTACGAAAATTTGAATAAAATAAAGCACTGCACTAGCCAGAATTACATATGTAAATCTACTACCCCACTCCCTGATAGTGTTGACATCTTACAAGGGTCTATGTACTGTATCAGATGGTCAACACAAGTTGCTTATGTGATGTAGCGATAATGAAACGAGGAGGCTGAGAATAACGGCTGTATAACTGCAGAAACACATGCAACTGTACATTGACATGAATAGTGACGCCTCTGCTTAAAAAGCACATCTACTGAGAACTGCTGTATTGTCTGAGTTGTTAGCCTGGCTTTGTCCGAATATGCTCTCAGCTCAGTTTGTTTTCATTGAGATTATAGTCTGGAAACCCTTTTCGCATTAACGTTCGCACACTGTCACCCTGCTGGTGACCCAATCAGGGTGGGCAAGTGTGATGATGAAGTCAAGTGTGTTTCGAAAAGGTGGTAGAGCTAGATGAGGCAATCGAAACAGCTGTGGCAATGCCGGTTGGTTAAAGGCGGTCCAAAAGTTTCAGAATTAGCCTAGCAGGAGGCAACTACTGTGAACACCTCCCAATGGAGCGTCAGACTGTAGTGAAGAGTGAATGGCTCCAACCAGCTCGACACAACCCAGCCAGACAGATTTAGTCCAGCTAATAAGAGGTTGTCACCAGTTAAAACCCCTTCTCTCACAGTGCCACATATGTCGAGACACACACACGCATGCACGCACGCACGCACACACATGCACATGCCAGCACATGTATCAAACCATCATTGACTCAGTCAGATACATACACACGTACACACACACGCACACACACAGAGTGGTTAGATTTTTTTGTCTGGTTATCGTCCACACATCCAGAGCTTGTCGTCATTGTGGTTTTCAGCCTGACTCACTTCTGCTGTAAGGAGCTCAACACACACACACTATCTCTAGACACACTGACTACACTCCTTAACTTCCTGTCTGGGATGAAAGGTAGTAAAGATGTTTTGCAGGAAGCCAACATTTGTAGATCTTCTTTCACGTCAGTATCATTTCTGAGTCTGTGAAACAAACAGCAGGATGGGGGGGCAGGAAGGCTATAAGTAATGACTATGGAGTGCCAAGGCACGGATAGCATTAAAGTTTTTGCACAAATATTTAGGTCAAGCTCATATTAACTGTGGTTGCCCAATGTTTCAGACAGACCCAGTTATGAATAAACTGACCTCCAATTCAAAACAGCAGAAGTCACAGAGAGTTCAACCGTAAGGCCAACAAACTCATTGCAACCTTAACAAGACACCACACACCCACTCAAGTACTACTTTAATAGAATGCCCACTGGATGCAGGTACAGGTGTAGATGGGCTTGTTTTAACAAAGCATCACAGTAATATAAACCAGCTTTCAGGTTGAGGGAATTAAATGAAGATACTATATCATCAGCTATTGCCAGCTAATACACTTTTGTCAAATATCTCCACACATTTAGCTAGGTTACCATTCTGTGTATGCTGAAAATCCAGGCACGTCCGGCTAGGAGGAGGCCTCGGGAAAGACCCAGGACTAGGTGGAGAGATTATATCGCCACACTGGCTGGGAACGCCTCGGGATCCCTCAGTCAGAGCTTGCTTGGCTCGGGAAAGGGAAGTTTGGGGTCCCTTGCTGGAGCTGCTGCCCCCGCGACCCGACTCCGGATAAGCGGGAGAAGATGGATGGATGGATTGTACTGCAAAATAAAAGTGTATTTGTTTTAAATAATAGTTTCTACATATATCTCAAGTTGTTGTGCACCTATGGAAATTAAAACAAGATATGAAATTCTTCTGGTTTTAGAACAATAACCAATCAAAAGAAGTGTGTCTAATGGCACAACTTACCCCAATGTAGGGGTAAAATGAGAATAGGGATGGGGTAAATAGTGCCACAATTAACATTACACAAAATGAAACAATTTTGGGATAATCTTGATTATTCATTAATTAATCAATTTGACAAAGGCAAAGAAAATCATAATTTTAGATAAAACCATACTTGTGTTCTTGTGTTTGTGTTCTGTTCAGTTCAAATGATCTTTGTATGTTACAGTTAAGATTATACTGAGCCTTGTGTGTTACATACATACAGAATGTAGGCTACATGTAATTGTGATGTTGGATATACTGTTATGTAGGCTACAGCATGTTTGTGTGTCTTTAACAACAACAACTTAGTCAACAATTAAGTTTGTATTACATCAACACTATAAGGTATAAAATTAACATGAACTTGCAACGGTGACACAGTCAGTGTGTGTTTGTGTGTTCTGTATGTGTATATCTACACTGAATATAACGAAATAATTCTTAAATACTCATGTTACTCTGGAACTATGCAGCCTGTATAAACCTTGTGGTAAATTGAGCCACTGGCTATACTTTTACATTTTACCCCAAAACTTCAACTTTCACACAGTGGTTCAGATCCAAAATTGTGTAAAGTTCATTGTTTGTTTTTCATCTTACAATAACATGTAATAATGTCTAAAACATATCTATTTGAATTAAGGTGCAAAACTGATAACATTTGTAAAATGATGAATTGACTTGGCATGACAAAAGTAATTAATTTTACTCTGTGCTTGAGTCTATGACGGGTGTGGTCACATAATATTTGTTTATGGTTGCTAGATATAGTGGGTGGCTCATCTTACCCTGTTCTCCCCTATACTTGTTTATATTATTATAGTTAATACATATAACGTAACATAATTGATTTTCAATGTACCCTCAGTCAACGAAAACTGTTAAACTATAGTAGGATTATCTGGGTGGCAAACTGCAAAACATTTCTTAAATATGTAAAAAAAAAAGAAATCGGCAGAATTCAATTTTTCCCACATTGCCAGCTGTTTGTTACCCAGCTATGACCATTTCCGGTGCGACGTATTCTGCATGTGATAATGGTCTATTACAGTCTTTAAGACACGTGTAGCATCTCCCTCTTCATGTAGCGGCCTTGAGGCCAGGTGTGCAGCAAAACAAACATATATAGTTTGATTTATTGCTGAAGGATGTACAAGTGATGTTGAAATATGTGATACTACGCTTCTACGACTGAACTGCTGTTGCAATTTGAGAGACGCACGGGGAAACGGTTTTCCGTATTAAATC
>JAODUK010061658.1:0-17604 GCA_027564635.1 Typhlichthys eigenmanni
CCTATAGGCGCAGTACCTTGAATTTGGGGCTCTGAGTAGTGGGGGCAATTTGTGGTCATGTGGTGAAGTTTGGTGTTGCTGGGCCTTACAGTTTTGGTTGGCCAAACACTTTTAGCGGAGAAGAATAAAAAAATAATAATAATGAGAACAAAAGCAATAGGGCTCCTGCACCTTTGGTGCTTGGACCCCTAATAATACCATTTGTTAAAAATATAAAAATCCCCTCACATGTATCATACATGTTCTCATATGGCTGTCATTGTCTGGCATGATGTGCGTCTCCCGTGCGTTGATTGACACCGGTTGTGTCGTCGCGGTGACCGTTCTGTTAGACCCGCCCGCCTACGCTCGCCGTTGCCAACTGGCGTCATTTCTCACCAGCACCTCGGCTGGGTGAAAATACAACAACCTGGCTGTTTTCACACGGAGGTCGATGAAAGCAGCTCCCAGGGAAACGTGGCTAACTGCTAATGGAACCTGCTACTGCCGCATGCCTCAGTATATACAGTCTGTGTACACACACACACACACACACACAGTAGGGGCACACAATATATTGACTCAGTATCGTTACCGCAATATCATATTGGAAATGTTGCAGGAACTGCAATATTTGGAAGTGCAATAAAATATCCATTGGCTGTTTGGCTTAGTTGTGTTTGATTTAGACAGAACAGGAAGATGTGTGGCTGAGGAAGCTAATGACATAATAGAGATGGAAGAGGAAACATTAGCGGCCAAAAAGAATGCCTCCTCTGTAGCTTGTAATTAATGTTGTTGTACCAGTCCAATATGACTGTCAGTTGAAAATGTGTTGTTTTGATATGTTATGAATATATTTTGATGCATTTTCCCATAACCCAAACCATTCCCATAAGTGTTTACTTATGTTTAAAAATATCAAAATTAATATCAATATTACAATATCACATTTTGTCAATATCGTGCACCCCCAACACACACACACAGACAGACAAGTCTTTGTAATGGTTGGTAGGGGGCAGTTCGGTCAGTGCCCCAAATATCAACACCTGAGTCAAAGTCAAGGCAAAGGTCAACCAAAAGGATAACAAATTGTGGAAGGTACAAGTGACAGCCAATAAAACGATTCAGTTTTGTGCCGTTTCACCCCGAGTGTGGCAATAAATGTTTGGCATTAAAGGAAGAAGAAGAATAAGAAATGTATTTATATCACGCTTTTCTCAGAAGTCAGTGCTTCACATTTATAGATAAAACCAAAATAAATAAATACAGCCAGTAATAAAACATAATCATTGCAACCGGACTAGTCCATCCCTAGGACACGAAACCGGAAAATTTAAAAATCTCTGTAACAAAGTAGAGCGTTTCCAGCGCTATAGCTTAGGTTCTATCAGAACCTTAATAAAATGTTCCCAATGTTCTATAATGGTGTGTGGCAAATAATAGGTGAAAACAAGTTTGCTAGCATGTATACAGTACACTGTAGGTTAGGCCATCTTCCTCTTAACCTTCTGTTTCTGTCACGGCTGTGGCTATAGAGTAAACCCTTATAGAAATAATAGTGTTTCAGTAGCAAACTTACTGTAGACATGTGTGACTATATTAGCCCCCCACCCCCCACCCCCCCCCCCCCCCCGCCTGCGTTCTGTGTGCACCCAGGTCCTAGTCTTGCCAATGCATTTCCAATGTATCGGGGCGGAGCTTCTGAGGGAGAGAGAGGTTGTTTTTGTTTTGATCCAGTTCAAATATCAACAGTCTGTCTCCAGAATGACTGTCTCTACCTTTAATTAATAACGACGCCGTGTCAGAAGAGGGCTCGTGAGGATAAAGAGGGCAGGAGGGAGGAAGCGTGAAGGTGTGAGAGGTGAGCTATCGCTTTGTCACATTGCATTCAGAACTCACAGAGCGCACGTGAGCCCGCTTCATGGATGGATCCTGTTAATTAACCAAGTCCGGGGACTCGACACTGCATCTGGGAGTCGTGATTCCCATTGCAATGGCTTTTTTTGCTACGGGAATGGTAGTGCGGGCGCAGGAATCCTATAACGGATGTTATCCATCAATGGAGTGTGTTTGTGTTTGTTGCTCAGGCAGGTTCAGAGCCCCTCGCCTCTCTTGGAGATCACCGAAGCACATTTAGCATTTTTACAGTTTAATACTTGACAAACAACAAAGTAGCTTTTGGAATATCAAAAAAGAAAATATAGAAAATACATAGAATTTTTGACAGTGCCTTTAAACAACTTGTAATGCTAAGGTGAACTCTTTTTATTATGTTTTTTTTTGACAGCTTGTCCTATTTTAAACACACCCATATGTTCCCAACACAAGCGTTATGTCATTACCTTTTTATATTTGACTTCCGTCGCAGAGAACGTGCCAATTACGCTGAGCATAATCGCATGGAGCACGCAAAGGAGCTTTTGAAAGTGATTTGATTTGCGGCTTCAAGTCCCGCAGTGTAATGTCACACTGATTCCATTCAGCTGCGGTGCTGCTGTGCAGAGATAGCCGCACCTTTAGTCTTGCCTGCTTGTGTAACTCAAGGGTGGGGCAGCTTTCCTGCTGTGGAAAGGACCGTTTGTATACACAGGGATCGTAATTCCAGATTTAGCTCCTCGGAAGGTGGTCTGTGGCTGTGATGGACATGATGAAAGTTCTTAAATTGTGTTCTCGGTTTGTTTTTTTAACTTACGTGTCAATAAGGATTGATTGACTGATGGACTGCTTGTATGGAGTTGGTTTGAAAGACAAGAACTTTATGGATTTGTGTATGTGTGCGTTTTGACTGCATACTGCATGCCACTGTGCTATTGGTTTGCTCATGATAATTCAGACAATGGCACTATTTCCTGAAACCTCATAGTCAAATGTCCAGTTTCACAGGCTGTTTACCACTGTGCCTTAATCAAGTTGTTTTCCAGTGGGGAATATAATTACTATGTGTTTTCATCGCAGTGATGAATTGTACGAACATGTGGCCAAATGTGCATGTGTGCTAACGTGTATACTGAATCTCTTAATAGCTACTTATGAATTACATGCTCATCACTGAATGGAATCACAGTTATACCAACAAGCCACAACCGTTGCACATTTCCTGTGTGTATGCATTCACAAGCACAAGCCTATAATGTAACGTAACCTAATGGAGTGCACATGTTGGCTTGTCAGTCATAATTTGTGCTTGTAGATTCCATTAAAGCTGCACATCTAATGACTGAGGAACAGACCAGCCTGCGGATTAGAAATATGATTTCCCCACAGGGCTGAATTCATGCCTCATAACATGTTTTGATTTAATCATGAGAAGGTGCCCTAAATAATAGGCTCAGGTTAGTTAAGCTGAGGCACAAGAAGCTACTTAAAATATACAATTTAACAAGCAACAAAACACAATTAGGTTTATCAGCAATGTGTTTACACGTGTTGGCGTTTAACAAGGTGTTAATGTACAGGATAGACAGTGTGCTTACATCACAGCAGACTAATAGATTTTTGTTCAAGTAAAACTGCATTTTCAGTGTCACAAGCGATCGGTGAAGAATCCAGCGCATCTTCGCCTGGAAACCCAGGTGAAGATCTCTGAATCAGAAAGCCCTCTGATGGAGAAGAGAGGATTAAAAAGAGCAATGTGGCTTTTATTCACGATGCCCTCCCCCCCCCCCACACACACACACACACACACACACACACACACACACGCACACACAGAAAGCTGTCCCTCACTTATAAAGAGGAGGCGATATCGCAGGTGATAATAGTTGTCTGCTGGCAAGCCACAGAAGCATGACGGGGACCCCTTTTCCCCACCACCAGCACCCTTCTCTCTCTCTCTCTCTCTCTCTCTCTGCCCTCCCCTCTCTCCGTCCAACCACAATACATGCATATACCGTAGTGGTGTCTGTGGTGGGCTGACAGGCAGTGTTAAGCGGTGGCACTGACTGCAGGAGCTGTTGTCACCACCCTCCATGTGGCCCTTAAGGCCACTAAGCCTCCTATGCCACCCTCTCTCTAGGCCTGTACATGCAGAACTGCTTGGTTATATATTTTAACTGATTATATACTGTAGAGGAGTGCCCCCCCCCCCCTCCTTTATCCTCTCTTGTTTCAAGACAAACTGATATGATCAGTAGAATAATAAAAAATTAAAAAAAACACTGACTCATAATGATACACGTTTGGGTTGAGCTGCCTGTATCAGTTGAGATCTGCTCATCTGTAATTAATCAGTAATGAATTAATTAATCCGGCTTGTGTTTCACGCTGTACTTAGGACTTTAGTCATTTTGTTCCTCCAAGCCAATTTCCTACTGAGTACAATTAGAAAATGAGCTTGGCAAATGAGCACAGACGCATTACCAGTTATCAATATGAATTATGGGAACGGTTGTAGTTTAAGGTGCTTTTGCAACCTCAGGACATTGATTTTTCAGTTAGCAACTGAGCCAAATATGTTAACCTCACCACATTTTAAGCTATTAGCAATAAATGTTTTTTTGGGGGGTTTCTGCTTCAATACTTTGATAGCTTTTTTTTGATTAGTTTTGCACTTATAATATGGAAGAGTGTTGCCGCACTAGAAGCTTGAGATTTGCTTTTTTAAATTTTCCTTTCATATTAAAGAAAGGCTTTAGAGAAAACACAGCTGTGCTCCTTTCAAACCTTTTTATGAGTTTACTGATAAACGAACACTTTTACTGACAATATGCTGCCAGCTAATTTTCCTTCAATAAATTGCATCTCTGTATTATGTGCTAATGACAATAAAACTTTTAACAATAAAACATAGCCACAGGGGGCAGTGATGAGCACATAAGTTTTAATGTTAGTTAAAGTTGGAGTCCACCATTGTAAGATTCAGGGAATATCTATGAACAGTTGCCCGTTCTTTGTGAAAGAAAACATATTCAGGTGTTGCTACACAGCCCTGGCTCTGTAAGCGGGAACACAAAGTGGTGCAGACCGCACCACACAACACTGTTATAGCCTTGGCAATGCGTCTGCAGAATCCCTGAGCGCACCTCTAACATCAAGCCACATTGAGAGCTTGGCTTCATTCTATGCCCCATAGTATGGGGGGGGGGAGGCTGCCACATAACTATACGCCTAATATAATTATGTATGAATGTCATTATGTATAAATTGGATGGCAATAAATCCCTTTGGCTAACGACAGTGTGTTCCCAAAGGGAACACTAATTTAGCTCTTAGCCAGACATGCTTCTAATGGTGTTTGTTGTAGCTGTCGTTACCAACCAGTGAGAAATGTATTAGCGGATCACCACAACGTTCTGGACCTTCTGGAGCGGCCGCGCTGCACCTGTATGATGGCTCGGCGTTAGCTGAATGTAGCTTTACCGCGTTCAACTGTCGTGCGTGTGGTCTACGCGGTCGAGCTAGAGCGAGCCTGACCACCGCTGGTGAGCGGTTCCGCACGAGAGCGCCCACACCCTGTTGAAAACTCCCTGTAGCACAGAGGCCGTGTCTCCGCGCTGCAGCAGTCTGTGTGCGTGCGTGTGTGTGTTTGTTTGAGCGTGTGAGTGTGCATGACTGAGCACATGAGTGTGTGTGTGTGTGTGTGTGTGTTTGAGCGTGCGTGTGTGTTTGAGCGTGTGTGTGTGCGTGACTGAGCACATGAGCGTGTGTGTGTGTGTGTGTTTGAGCGTGCGTGTGTGTTTGAGCGTGTGTGTGTACGTGACTGAGCACATGAGCGTGTGTGTGTGTGTGTGTTTGAGCATATGCGTGTGTGCGTGTGTGTGTTTGAGCATGTGCGTGTGTGTGCGCGTGACTGAGCACATTAGCGTGTGTGTGTGTGCGTGCGTGTGATGGCTGGGTGAACGTGAAGTGGAAAGACAAAGCGTCCCACAGACAGAGATGGAGCGGATGCATTCGGAGTCCCGAGCTGGGGAGGACTTATGATGGATCGTCCTCCGGCTAATAGGTTGTTGGCATTGGCACAGCGAGGGCTGGGACCCCCCGCCCCCCTCCCCCACACACACACCTCCCACCCCATACCCCACACCCCCTCCAACTCTAAATGAAATAGGCTCCCCAGGGCATCCCTGCATGCCAGTGCATGTGGAGGAACAATGTAGTTGCCATTTGTATTTGTTCATGGAGAGCAGAGAGTCCAAAGTGTGTGTGTGTGTGTGTGTGTGTGTGTGAGCACCTGAACCCCTGTGTTCTCCTGGCAGAGACTCCCCCCTCGTGCGCCGTAGGATCCAATCACCTTGGTCGTCACGCGCCGTTGAGCCAATCAGCTCGCAGAAGTCGCGGCCCATCGCGCTTTTGGCCCGTCTGGAGAAAAGCCACCGCCGCGTTTGATTCTCATCGGTCGATGTGGCGCTCTGCTCCCGACTGCCCGCGGAGAGTTCTGCGGCAGTTTGGAGACTCACTCCTGGGATCATGGGAGGAAAGTGTGTCATGTGTTCAACGTTGCTGTAAAGTTGATCAAACAGCACAGAAATGACCCAACAATCTACTGAGTCAAACAATCTCAGTACTGCATTTACAGAAAAGGTGCTCATTTGATTTACATGTTGTTGTTTGTTTATCTTAGAATTAATTATACAATTATATATTGTATAATGTATCTGAGTCTGAGTACAGCATTATAATATATAGTGGTTGAGACGTGATTGTGACAGTAAAACAATGCACAAAACTTTCCAGGCATTTTAGCGTTGTGTTGAGCATGGTCTGTTTTGCTTGTGCACATTGTCATGCACCGTGTTAATGAGAAATTAATGAGAACATTGTCAGATATGAATGAGTCATTACCAATTTCATGTCTGCAGCATCTGCACATATTTGCTGTCACACACCTAGGGAATTAGCCGGGAATCTGTAAAGCCGTCGTTATGTCACATTCTCTCTTAGCTTGGACATTCGCTTGTGTATTATTGATGTATTGATCTCTGCAGCTGTGTGTGTGTCTGTCTATATTCCACTGGTGATCTATCTGAGCCATTGTTGACTGTTTCACATACTTCAATGACAATAACCCTGGATCTGGCATTTTCTATTAATCCTGGATATCTTGTGGTTTGTGTGAGTGAATCACCCAAGCTGTCAATGTGACTAATGCTTGTAGATAAAGCACACACACAAACACACACACATAATGACTTTATGAGAACTCCCGTTAATGGACACCTTGTGAGGCCACTAATCTTTGTGTTATCAATGAAAAAAATAACTTCACAATTATATTACAAGTCAGATAATAAAAGATAAACGTTATACCCCTAAATAATATAATTTGCGACACTGTATCACAGCTCTTACATCTTGAATACAGTTTATTAGATTACTTTAGTACAGTTTTATAGTACCTTGCTCTACAATCTTCAGCGTTGTCCCTTTGTAAATAAATGTCTATTTCACTGCTAGTTATGGATGGTGATGTTCCAGCTTCATGCCCTGTTAATAAATGTTGTTCCCCTCACTGTTCTGTTAGTTTATAAGCTGTAAGGCATATTTTACACCCTGACAAGGAAGGCTGTAACCTAGCCTTGTGATATGATACCATCCTGATATCGCGAGCAACAGTTAGATTTCGTCACGAGCATCAGTGTGGAACCCTTCAATTCAAAAGCATTCGTCACGACGGCAGTGCAAATCTGGCTGCATGACTCACATCACCGCACCGTAGTCTGCTCCTTCTAGAGTTCTCAATATATGATTATATTGGAGTTTTCCCTGCTGTAAGAATGAGCGTGCCTTCCAAATGCTCGTTATAGTCGGTGTTGATCGCAGAGCGAGTTTGGTTCAACAGGCTTGCCTCAGGACTGGTCGATTGCCCTCAGTGTAATCTGTCAAACTGACGGACGGCCTTCAGAGTTTTCCGTCATTGTTACAAATATTCCGTCAGTGATGGAAAATATTTGTTTAACGTGACAACTCTCTGGTAGTGTGTGTAACTATGAAAACATTGCTCCATAATTTTTTTTTCCACATTGTTTTGAGTTGGTGTTTAACATTGTGTCACTTTATTCAAGTATTAATATTGTTTGTACACATTCACAGTTAGGCAGATGCTTATTGTTTGTCAGTTTGCATTCGTGCTCTTCCATCTGCCTGCAGTGTCTGTCTGAATCGATGCTGTTTGAATGTGCAAGGCTAGGCTTTGTGCTTAGCGTACTGAACTGTGAGGCAAAAGAGTGTTTGGTGACAATCGACACATCCAAATGTCGGCATCTGAACCTTTTGGACTTAACGGCTATCGCGTGGCACTGGCGTTCCAACACGGGGTCAAAGTGCATGTCTGAGGCGAAACCCCCTCTCCACCCCCCCCCCCCCACCCCCCCCGCCGTTCCGTCTGGGGCGATGGGGTGTTTGATTTATGAGTCGGATCTGTCCATCCGTAGTCTGGTGGGCGGCTGCTTCGGCGCTTGAGCGATAATAAATTGGCTCTTGAGGAGTGTGGCGGCACGCAACCTGCCCTCGCGGCGGGAGAGGGATGGAAACCACCATCTCCCGTTTTCTCATTGTCTCTATTACCATGGCAACAGACAGTGTGAATGAGACCGAGGTCACGGTCCTATGTTGAACTGTGGGATGTTTCTAATCCGCCAGCGGGGTTGATGTGCTAGTGTGTGGGAATTGGCCTGCTACCGGTGCACACTAAGACTCCATTGTGCGCATTATACTTCCAACGGTAGCTAGCTGGTCAAGTTACGCACTGACAGTAAATAGAGTGCCCACGGAGTATAATTACTGTTTAGTCTGCGTTTTACCCGACGCCGACAGTGAAATGTCATTAGTTGGGAGGGCCAACAACACACTATCCCCTTTCCTTAAAATGATGTTGAACCCAATACTGTGTAGGTCATTCACCCTGGTTTCTACTGTAGAATGAAATGTTGTGTTTGGTTGTATGTTATCAAATCAGGAAACTGTTTTAGAAATAGTATAATTTCCCTAATTGCTTGTGGAAACGGAAACTTTCAGTGGATTGGAGAAGATGTGTTATTTTGTTCTTTGCTAGACAGGAGGATCCCTGTGCCATCGTGTGTGTGTGTGTGTGTGTGTGCGTGCATGCATGAATGCCTGTCTTGACTTATTCAGTATGTCTATCTATCTAAGATGGTGAGTGGGGAATATGGTAAAACAAAACAAAAAATGTTTTTCTTTTTATGTATGCACATGTGTTAGTGTGTGTGTGTGTGTGTGTGTGTGCGCGTGTGGCCATTAAAGCATGTAGCTTGTTACATCAACAGGCCATCTGTTGCCTGTTTAGTATTGGCGGGCTGGCAGGAAGTATAGGCTTCATGAGGTTTACCCTATTGACATCTCACACAGCTCATTTCCCACAATAACACACACACGTTCTCACTCACACACACGCACACACACTACGCTCGCGCGCGCACACACACACACACAGAGAGAGCTGAGCATTATGGACTGGCCTGTTTGCCCTCCCGGCCTCATACAAGCTGATATGTATGTATGCACACGCATACAGCTGCACGCACACACACACCCAGTCTGAAACACATGGCAGAGACCTTACAGACGGTGCAGGTGCAACACACACACGTGCACACACACCTTAGATGGAGGCTGTGAAAACACAACACGTATGTATGAGCGTCTGTCTGTCTGTCTGTATGTGTGTGTGTGTACTGTTAGATACACACCTTAGAGACTCGCGGGGGAAAAAAACAACACAGAGAAAACACAACACACATACACAAGTATGTACACTCTAAAGTACACTTTAGAGACTGTGCAAACCAAGACACAAAGGCCACACAACATGCGCACACACACACACACGCACACTTTATAGGCTGTGGAAACCACAACACACCCACACACACACCCACTTTATAGGATGTGGAAACCTTAACACACACACAAGCACACACACTTCTTTGCAGGCGGGCATAGCCTGAGACAGATAGGTCAGCACAGTCAATCAGATGCAATTTGTTCTGCTGTCTATCGTATATTATCACATTGCTCTGCAGGTCTGTCTGTCTGTCTGTCTGTCTGTGTGCTTTCAAGAAAGGCTTCCTGTTCTTTGTTTTGTGTACTGTAAGTCTTGATGGGGGGGGGAGGGAGGTGCAGGCTATTCTATCTGAAGGCTACGACCTGGCATCAGCTGGTTAATCTGGCCTGGCCTTGTGGCCATAGCCACCACCACTTCCTTAGATGAAAACACACATCCAGCATAAACCAGCATGTATTCCATGCGGGTCCAGACTGGTTCACACTGGTTAGTGCTGGGGTAGTGCTGGTCCAGGCTGGTTCGACACTGGTTAGTGCTGGTCTAGCTGGTATACCAGCACACCAGCAACCAGCATGGGATGCTGGTACACCAGAAAACCGCATGGGATGTCGGGGTACCAGAAAACCAGCATTCCATGCTGGTAGCATCATGCAAAACATACCTTATGCTGGTGACCAGCTTGATTTTTTTAGCAGGGTAGTTGTCTCACTGTTAACCAAGTAGCTGCTAAACACAACTAGGACCTCGTGACGCATGGTGGAAGGATACGCCCACCGCGGAGGGTTCTAATAAAGCGCAAGGCAATAGAGTCGCTCTCGGTGGGCTCCAGGCTCCGGGCGAAGCTCCAAAACTCCGGCTAGCCAATCGGTCAAATTGAAATTAAGAGGCAGGGAGACAGATTGTGAATAGTCCATTTATACTACGCAGCCCAGACAGATCGATGCATCACATTCCACAGGGTACAGTGACCCAAAACAAGGTTTTATACTATGAATTGGCAATGCTGTGTGTGTGTAGGTGGGTGAGTGAGTGTGTGTGTGTGTGTGCGTGTGTGTGCAGCGCAAGCTGCCTTACAGCATCTTATTTTTATACAGTTGTCATGCATATTTCAGATATTCAGTTGAAACTGTATCTATTTGTTCATGACATTGATGTTTCCTTCTGTTGTTTCGTGTGCATACGCTATCTATGTCAACCTTGCCCAGTCACATACATTCCTTCAGTCGATTCCTTCAGACTCCAATTCCCATCATCCTCTTGGCTCCGTTTCCCGCCTCAGCCTGAGGACAGCGTCAGGGCTAACCACTGTAGACGCAGCAAGCTGGGCTTTGCCAAGAAGCTGTCACGGCACAGAATGGCCCTTAACGGGGACGTTGTTTCTCTTTGTCCCCGGGCCAAAGCACTACTTTAGCCACCAGAGTGTGGCAGTAATGCCCCCCTCCCCCCTCCCGCCTCTGCACACACACACACACACGCCCCCCAGAGTTGTATGGTGGGGGTTTAGGTAGCGGCGCGCCGGGAAGGGATGCTAACACCGTGTCTATTAGCGGCATGCTAATCATGGTGGCAGCGGCTGGAGGGCCCGTAATCAGTATTCCACGCATAGTTGTTTGTTGAGCGCCACTTGAAACGTCCAGTGGGGGCTGGTAGACGTGTGTGTGTGTGTGCGTGTACGCGCAAATCTGTTTTTGTGTGTCCAGCTGTGGAAGTGAGCGTGTTGATGTGAAGGGAACTGTAATGTGTTGCGTGTGTGTGTGTGTGTGTGTGTGCGCGCTTAAGAGGAAATTGTAATTGAAGATGTCATACATACAATGAATACTATAATGGGGTGGTTTCAGCTGTGGACCAACACTTCCAGCTCTCCGTTTTAATTGCTTGTATACAACATGTGAGGGGAAGAACCGCACATTGTCCTGTATGAAACGCAATATCAGGTGTGACAGTTTCCGTGTGCAAATTGTGAAGCCATACTCTGTAGGTTATCTGTCTGTATTCCTGTGTAAGTGACAGTGAAGGTTAGATCCTGTTTTCTTTTCCTGTTTTGATGTGCTGTCATCCGGTGGCACACAGTAAAATAACCTGGGATGAATTGAGATTGCGATTGGCGCTGCGAGGGTTAAGACCTGAGTTGTGACTCTTCCTTCCCATAATGACGCTAGTTCACGCTAGTTTTTATTTTCAAACTTGACACCAAATGCAAGTCAGCTGCTTCAAGCCTTATCTTGTGCTTCTGGAGCTGTGGAAGCTCTCAAATAAATGAAAAATGGAGGGAAAATAAAGGTATCGTGTTTTTGTTTTTTTTTCCCCACCATGTTTACAACAGATCTCAGTTTTGACAGCAGATCAGATGAGATCACGTAAGATAAGAGTAAGCGAATAAACTGAAAGTTGCCTGAAGAAGGATTGGATGGGTGACTGGGAGGGAGGGAGGGGAGGGCGGCCATATTTGCCTTGCACACATCACTCCCTCGTTGGGGCTCAGATAACCTTTGGCACCGTTATCTGAGCCCCGGCGCTAGTGTTTACAGCCACTCTGCGTGCCCGCATCACAGGCAAGACGGGCAAAAAGGACTTCTCTCCAATAAATAGCTGCTATCGGACCGAAGGAATAGGTCAGGGGACGTCCCGGTATCAAGATTTACCGGCGTTGCTAGTCCCTTTAATGAATTCTCGCCAACCATTTGGCGGTTGGTGATAGTTGGATGTTGATAATAAGCCTTAAAGGGGAGGGGTGCCCCTGTGCCTTAATGATGAACAGCTGCCGGAATGAGAGTGGAGAGGGTTTAAAGATCACCGCTGCTAGCAAACATGGCTAAGGAATGTGCTAATGCTTTAT
This sequence comes from Typhlichthys eigenmanni, assembly GCA_027564635.1. Classification (NCBI taxonomy): domain Eukaryota; kingdom Metazoa; phylum Chordata; class Actinopteri; order Percopsiformes; family Amblyopsidae; genus Typhlichthys; species Typhlichthys eigenmanni. The sequence goes on from JAODUK010061658.1 coordinate 12,561, forward strand.
ACTGTATATCATATTGCATGTGCGTCTGTGTGTGTGTGTGTGTGTGTGTGTGTGCACAGATCCTTCCTAGGGTGTTTTTCTGTCTTCTTCCTTAAGTGTGTGTGTGCGTGCGTGCATGTGTACTTGCGTGCAGTGTACATGTGTGCGTGTGTGTGCACATGTTGCCTGCGTGCGCGTGCGTGTGGACACGTGTGTGTGTGCGTGTGTGTGTGCGTGCGTGCACGCTGCAGGCTCAGCTAGCAGAGCATGTTGCACCTAGCACGCCTCTTTCTAGCATTAGCGCTAGCTACCTAGCTGGAGGGGTGTTGAAATGTGGCAGCTTGAAGATTCAGATTCTCCATCTGTTAAATATTTCAAACGCAAGCGTGTTTTTATTTTTTTTTTTTTGCTCACGGCGGGAGCTGGCTTCTTGGTTTGACGCTGGCTGGTGCAACATCTTTGCTATAGCTGCCCCGAGCATCACTGAAACTTGTGCTTTTCAAGTCGACATATGTTTTTAGACTTATTGGTCTGATTAGTGATGTGCAGCTCCTGGACGATTTGTTCATTTTGAATTAGCTTTTTCAGCAGCTTGGGGAGTGAATCCTTGCCCCAGTGAGTTAGGCTGAAGTAATCATCAACAGAGCTGTGAACTATGTCATGTCTATTGAGCAATGCCGCCGGCTGGCAAACACTTAATTGTTACTTACAGCTACATAGTTTATGTGTTCATTCAATGGGGGCATCTGCCCTAACCCTGCCCCGATCGTCCATGGGATCATGTGTCAGTGGGGTACTCTTAGACATGGTCGCACAGTGATAACTGGTAAATGTTGCCGGGATGTATAAAACAATTGAAGAAAAACCATGTCTCCGTTCTGTAAAACTTAATCGTTTAAAAAAAGGGTTTCTAAATCAGCTCAGTTAGCTGCAAATATACTCTGTATTTAGGCCTTCATCCATTGGGTAAAATACAGCTTTGCTTTAGGGTAGAGCTTTAAGGTATGACACCTTGAATTATCTTTAAAGCCCACACTGCCCAGAGAATTGTGCTCTGGTTTTGAGGATGGCTGACTTTGTTGAAAGATGTTCTGTAGATCCTAACTTCTGTTGTTGGGAGTCATGTGAGCTTGGTGACTTCCAGTTGTTCTGCCCAGGAAACATAGGCAAATTTGCAGCCACAAATTGATGAAAAGGGGAATGATTTATGTGATGAGAGATATTCAAGAAATCATGAAGCATTCGTGGGAAATATAAAATAAAATGTTGGCACCATGCTGAGAATTATGTCGGAAATGGAAATCACATCTGTGGTGTCATTGTTCACTGGGGCTAAAAAGAAAAAGGGTTTCAGCTTTAATAACCCCGTTGAGTCCCTGCTGTTTGCTGACAAATGTGCATGTTCTATTTTGACAAGTGTCAGCTTAGCACCTAATCCATAACAATCAGCCTGTAAAGCTAATTAGCTCATTATGAAATAGTCTCTCTGCTGGGACTGAGGAAGGGTTAGCAGGCACACTAAATTTACCGGCCCTGTTTTGCATACAGTATATTTTGGTGGAAAACAGCTTTGGACCGCCACCAAATCTGGCAGATGGAGCAGAGTTAAAGTTCTTAGCGCTTGAAAAATCGACTTGACTCTACTCTATGGCCAACCAAAAAGTGATATGCATAACGCCAGTAAGCCAAAACATTATGTAAACTCACAGACGAAGCCAGTAACATTGATTATCTTGTAACAACGGTGTGTATCAAGGTCTGCTTAGTGTAAATTCACCCCCTGCTCTGAGCTTGGCTCCACGCATTGCACATTTTTTAAATAGGCTAAAAACGTAGGCACGGAGCTGATATGGGTTTGGGTAGAGGCTGAGAGGGTGCCCATTAATGCTAACGTTAACTTTTACATTTCATTATGTAGATCAGCAAGGGTCTTGTATGTTTTTTAAGGCTTTTCCACATTCTGGAGAAAGCCTGTTGAACTCGATCAAAAGAAAAGGGTAGGTATCTTGCTCAAGGACACTTTGTGAGGAGTTGGCGGGGCAAGCCTATTGGCGTACAACCACTGACAAGAACTTTTAATGATGATGACGGTTATGGGACGAACGTGTTCTGAAACACAGTGCCCCCTGCTGAGGGCAGTGTGGCCATACACCACTGAGAGAACCCCTGTGTAAATCATCTGTGTGTATGTATTTAGTTATGGAAGTGTCTAGAGAAGAGAGTTTATTGTAAGTTTTAAAGTAGGCTATAAAGACAGGCTTGAAGCTGAAAGTATATCTGTATTGTATATAGGCTACAGTAGCTGCTTCTCAAGTCAGTGTGTGTTATCTGGCATTAAATGCTTAGTCTTTTCAGACAGGCTTTTTCCATTTGTATAGGGGCTTCGCAGGCAGAAATGTGGCCCAACTCAACTACCAAATACCATCTTGGATATTGCTAGATAACGTAGGAAAGCGCTAAAATAGATATTACCCCCATTTCAGCACGCTTGGTCCATTTACAGATGAATATTCCTTGGTAGCAGATGTAGATAAATGGAAAATATTTGAACAGATTATCTCTACTGTAGTCTTGAATGCAGAGAAACAAAGGCAAAGGTCTCTGAAGTGATTACCCAGCATACAGCCAGGTATGCAATATTTTATGCATGCAGGCAATCTTCCTCAATGTGCAAACCCAAGTAGGTTTCCATGTAATGCGTGGATGGGCTGTTAATTTCAGGTCCCCTTGTGGAATCAAGGTATAGATACACGGTAGAAAATGGAAAAAACAAGGAAGACATTGGCGCTTCATGCAGTCTTATTTTGCATTATTTTCTCTGTGATAAGTGTCAGTGTAAATCACAGTATGAAGAACTTGAATTTTTGTCTTGGTTGAAAACCATCAATTATTGTGGTCCAGTAATTGATATGTGCACCATTAACTTGTTTCTTTATTAAAACGAATAATCAGATAAATCCCGTCCTTGCTTTAAGCTTCTCTGACAGTGTTACCCTTTTGAATAAAGGTCATCTTTGTAAAAAAGCAATATATTTGTGCTCTTTATATTGAATTTGCAGGTTTTTTTATTTTATTTATTTAATTAGCTTACTGAGAATGCTTCCAGGATGAATAACGCAATTTCATGCCCAGAATTTATTAATGAAATGTGATCAAAGAAATGCTTTGCCTTGCTAGAGAAATTAGCATACCAACTGTTTGCTGATGGAGAGAATGAGATACTCTGTCTTATCTTCCATCCACCAAGTAGGCTATTTATTAGCAACGCAACTTGTCCCATATGTTTGTTATTGATTTACAATCTCATCTTAATGAATACCAGGGTATCGTCTTCCACGGCGCGGTTTGAACTAAGCTGTGGTTTTGTAATGCAGCCGGCCATGTCAGTTCCTATTTGGACGTGGAGAGAGGCCAAAATAAAATCGATCTGCGGCTTCTGAGCGGACGTTAACAGCCGTACCCGCTCCCCGACTCATATTTAATATTGCTATTTGTTATTGATTTACAACGTGCACGCCTGTCCCGTGCACTTTGGAGCCCCCCCCACCCCCGCTAGTGCACCGGGCATTCCTTCGCAGTCGCACCCTCCCCCCTCCGCGGCTTGATTGATGGATCCCAGCGGAAGCAGAGCTCCCGTTAGACGTTGTCAGCGGTAGCTTAGGTGACTGCCTGCCCGGCGCGGAGGATAGATCCTTCATCTTTATTCCTCGCCTGCAGGGAGCAGCAGCAGGAGGCGAGTGCGCGGGACAGGGCCCGGTTTCTATGGAAACAAAAGTAAAAAGGAGGAGTTGGGGTAGAGAGAGAGAGACGGAGAGAGAGAGATGATGACATCACAGTGTGTCCAGGTGGGGGTAATGCTATGCATGCGAGCGTCGGCTGTGCCCATTGGCTAGTGGTGCTATATGTACTAGACAGAATGCATCGACCGCCGCGCGTGCGGAAACGGCACTTGTGGTGAGGACAAATTGTACCCAAACCTGGTCTTTGTGTTGGTAACATGCCCCCCACCACCACCACAACAACAACAACGTTGTTCTTGTGCTGTGATCACGAGTGGAGGACAGCTGACACCGCCGTTTTCCCACGCTCAACGGGATGCGCACAACCACACACACACACAGGTTCAGACGGCGTCTATCGTCCTATAGCTGTCCTTCGCCAGAGCTCCGGGGCAGCCTGCACAGACTGTTGTTAATAGCTACAGAAAGCCAAGGGGTGGAGCGAGAGGAGAGGGGTTTTAAGGCAAACAATGGCAGACAGAACCGGCTCCGTATGAATAATTAAACGGTCTGCGCCGCTGATAACAGTAGCAACAGCAGCGCTCATTAGCACTGACGAGGGCAAGCGCCGGCTGCCCGGCAGAAAATGAATATCCGAATTGAAACGTTACCTTTGGTTATTTGCTGTTACGAATCGGCCTTCCCAAGGTCCCATGTCACCTTCTGTACAGCATGAGAGGTCTGGCACTGTGTGCTGCTGGGGGATCAATGCAGTGTTGGTGTGTGTCTGTGTGTGTCAGGAATAGGAAGAGACAGTCACTACCGTATACTGTGGAACAGATGCAGTGGGAGAGTCTAGTGGAAGTTTACATCTGCAGTACGGTATATCCTGAAGTTACCCCGGTGTGTTGTTCTAGAACTCTAAATATACATTTAAAGTTTTATTTCCACCGACCCCCCGCTTACATACTGTACCTGCAAACAAAACACACTACCAGTAGAGTGAACAACTACAGTAAGTATGTTTTGAGGCAGTGGAAGTGCCTGGAAGAGGAAGATGTGGTCAGCAAATTAGGAATTTTTGTTTTCTTTATCGGACATTTGTATGAGGACTTATTGTAAACGATAATTGTGAGCTTATTATTTTTTTGAAATTCACCAAATATCGCCTCACATTTCGCTATCTTATTGTTCTCTGTGCGTGCTGAAAAAATGATGTCGTACTATACAGCCCTGGCTCCGTAAATAGGAGCAGAACCAAGGTGGTGAACACCGCTCACAACAACGTCACTAGGCTTGGCTTTGTTTAAATGTGTGTGTGTGTGGGGGGGGGGGGGGGGGCTGTG
>JAODUK010061668.1:0-17602 GCA_027564635.1 Typhlichthys eigenmanni
ATCAGGTGTGTTGGAGCAGGGAGACATCTAAAACATGCAGGGCTGCGGCTCTCCGGGACCAGGGTTCCCTACCCCTGGTTTAAACATTGCTGCCATTGTACTGGTATAAGCATATGCATTGGTTACATTTCTGTAGCTCTGCATTATGACTTCTTGTATACCAAATATTACATGGTACAAAATAAACCTATTTTCACCACTAAGGAAAGCTATTGTTATGATGTGAACCATTAATTCATCAGTTGTCTATTGTATCTTACAGAAATATATCCCTTGTGATATGTCTGTGACATGATTAAGAGCAAACATTATATTAGTATTATTAATATATTGTTCAATAAAAAACTTTTACTAACTAACTAACTAACTAACTAATATAAACAAGATAATATACTAAAAATATAAGTTACAAATGGACAGAGTCGTAATAGACAGTACTATAAGAAAAAATGTCTTAATGGCTCTAATCTAGCACTATATTACAGTTTGTTGACATTGTTTAAGTTAAATATGGACATAATTAAAGGTTTTATTCTATAATTTTATAGCCTTGATTTTCTAAATTAAACCTTTTGATTTTTTAACTACACATTCTATTTAGGGATTACTTACATTAAATTAAATATTAAGTAACCCCTATCAGTCAATTTCCTGAACTTGAAATTGAAGATAATTCAGTATCCAGGAAGTGATCAGGAACCAAAACATGGGTGAAATTAAATAGGGTTAAAAACTGTGATTCTTTGTGTGGCCTCAGTAAAAAAAATGTTGCATATTCATAAGGAGGTGATTGCATTTGGACACTTCATTTGACTGAAGTCAGCAATTTGAACATCAAGGCAGGAATAAACTTTAACGCTGACTCATGCTGAAGGTGGTCCTGAGGCTGCATTCAAATATCATAACAGAAATCACAGTTCTGCAGAGACTTATCATGAGCTCGCAGGCCAAAACAGCCAAGCAGTCATACTCCCTTAAATATGCTGTAGGTAAGATTCTAGAGCAATACATTTATTGTAATGTTTTAGAAATGACACATCCTTCAAGTACAGTATATTAGCGAGTGCCTCACAAGTTAATTTACTGTAGAAGAAAATCTGACCAATCAAGATTTCTTATGCCTGATTGGTCTGGCATATCCACTGTCAATCACATGAATGCACATACACACACACACACACACACACACACACACACACACACACACACACCTCAATATGGCTTCAAAATGGAAGACCAACAGGGCCCAGAAAATGTGTGCGGAGCAAATGGTTTTTGAGTTGTTTCAAAACTCTCTTTCGTTGTTTTTAACTAGCTCTCATTGCAACTCTGAAATCCTAACTAACTAATCCTAATCCTAACTACAGCAGTTTTAAGTTTCAAATCAAACTGAAAGTTAGTATCTTGCAAATGGTCAAAGTAAAACAACGTTTCATTGCTAATGTGAAATGCAACAAAAGGTGTTCAAGGGCCGCAGATCAACAGTGAGATGAGCCAGCAATCGATTAGTATATTTTACAGGCAAAATAATGCAAAAGTTTAGGTCGTCGTGATTAAAAATAATATGCAGCACTTGGTAGTGACATATATATTTACATATATTAATTTGTGACTGAAAATAAGTGGGGCAAAAAGGGGAAAATCTCCTTAGACCCCATGCCAGGGTGAGGGGGCTGTTCACTGTAAAGACTAATAAACCATTGTATTTCGAATTAGTATAAAACCACTGTACAATTGCCCATTGATTGGTGCAGGGGTGTGTGAAAGAGTCTGAAAAGAGACAAGCCCTTAAACCATCTCTGAAATTCAAAGGGGGAAAAAAAAGGTATATTAACTGCCTTTCAATTGTTTCAATTGTTGCAGCTGGCTAGAGAATACACTGTTCTGGATACATGCATGCTCCTATTAAATCCATGAAAAATCTGTAAAGTTAAAAGACGACAGTACTCTTACAGTGCTATGCTATCATTACATTTAAAATCCATACACTAGAGTCTACCTTTAGCTTTGACCCAGTCCGTGCTCTTCAGAGAACTTGCAGAGCGCCATTATTCAGCTCCCTGTAGCTCTTCAGGTCACCAAGATATCATCTCAATGGTGGAGAATACATTATCCATGTCTTCCAGATATGATTGTAAGGGACATTTGGTGCCAAAGTGAAAAACAGCGTGTGACTAAATTTCTTTTCCCGCTAATGCATTTCACAGCAGCGCACGCCTCCATATACTGAAGAAACGGACCAGTATATTCTGCAGGGCAGGTCATCAATTTTAAGTGTACATGGAAGTTAGCAGGACAGCCCTTTGGAATGATTATATAATCGTTCCAATCCAATGATATGATACAGTATTACCCTTACTCACCCATACACTCACTCATCTGTGACCGTGAGCCAGTGAAAACTGTGCAGTTCAGTCACATACATCAATGTAGTACTCACTCACAAGCTCAGAAGGGAATGGTCACGACTCCATCATTGTTGCGGTGGGACAAACTATATGTGCGTGCTCAAGCTCATTGCTGTGTCACTACACACAGACATGTAGCCTAACCCCACTACTTACAGTACACATGTGGACCAGTTTAAGTCTTTAGTCCCTAACTTCTCTATATAATTGGGAGCTAGCTAAATATTGTATACAGAGAGGAGCACAATTGTGAGTGCCAACCACTTACAGTAGCAGTTAGCACTCCTGACCAGATGACGTATGGCCATGAACTCACTGTCAGTGCTGTAACTTGCCTAAAAGTTTTCACAACAGCACTTAAGTAAGCTTAACTCTTTATGACAGACTCTGAAATGCACTGTAAAGCTGTTTTAGCCCACACCGTAACAGTGACATTAAACCTCTCACCATTCCTTCAGCTGACTTTACTCAACTCGGCTTCAGTCATGTCAACGTTAATTGACAGTCATAAACCACTGCAGGCTTATTTCACATTGTTTACAAATCCTCTTTTAGCAAATAAAATGCAAAGTTATTACTATGTTTTAATTCAGAATTTTCTTGTGGAATGTTATTCATATATGACAGTTGATACCAGAATATTTAAAGAAATTTGTCTTACAACTTTTCTTACAGTAATCGTATCATTTAAATAATTATCTTCATATCATTGTCTGTTATACAAATCATAATCTCTCAAAATAGTATTATTCAATATTCTGGCAATTGTATTATATATTTGGTCGTGCATACTGTATACAGTATACTGTATGATTTTCAGTGATGTGTTCAGTGGTATATTTTTCTATGCGTATACCCAGTGAAGCTAACAGGTATATCAAAGTATGTTCACTAAGGTGGTCTCTATTTTCTACTTTATTTTAATATTTAGGACAAGACAAGATAAGACGAGTGGTAGTTTCAAAATATATGAGTACTATTCCTCCACTGTAATTGTGTCATATATCATACTCCGTTAGACGACGCTGCAATTTTCACAGTTATTAATGCCTCCCGTGAATAGGTCTGCATCGCCAAAAATAGCATGGCGGGCCAGATTAAGGAATGAAAAAAGCCTTTGTATTTAACTGTGAGACTAACTGCACTGTTTAACATAGTGCTGTGTGTGTGTGTGTGTGTGCAAAGCACTGATATAGCGTTGTTGATTACAATGTATACAAGTGTTGCTGCTGTCGCTGCTAGTTGCTAAAGCTCAGCCAAGTCAATTACCAAGTCCATATAAAAAGACTGCAGTCAGCACTGCCCATCAGAAGTAATCTAGTAAAACAACATACCTTTCCTATCAGTTTAGTGGAATTAAAATGGTGGTACAGCAGTGAATTATGGGAAAGATATAAAATAGTTGAATAGCCATGCCTCTGTATGTTCACGGCAGCCGCTTATCCCGGGGTAGTTTAGTTTCTCAACAACTGTGGCTAATTTCATGAGTGATAAGCGGGGAAAAAGCACACCTTCTTTAGCTCTCAGCTGCTCTGTCTATCCATGTTCTCAACTTCTCACATGTCAACTGTTAGAGCTTTGACAGGTGAGAAAAACTATAGCCTCTGCAATGGCAAATCAGCACTTCTATGAAAGAGTAAGCAACTGTATGGTGAGCTACTGCACGTTTATAAATGGGAGCTGTCCCTGGTCCTGAAAGGTCAAACCATCGCCACAAAGCTGTATACTGTAATTTTAACTCCTTATTGTTTGAAAATAACTTGCTCCCAAAAGTATATAGTATAGTATAAGAGTATAATTACTTTTATTTGATTAATATTGTTATTTACATTAATTGTAATGTTTGTTTGGTAAGTGTTAAGCCACTGAGACTGACATTGTCAATGTATGTATTGCAGAAGCTGGTTCAAAGTTAATGTAAATCATTCTGACATGATCAAGAAACACCACATTGCTCCTTTACTGCAATCACAAGCTCCTGAATTACAATGGAGAGACCATTGAAGCCTCAGCAAAGAGCCTCGCTTTTGACTAAGAGGTTCAAGATAATGCCATCATCTCCACTTAGAGGGTCCGTGGCAACGCCGGCTGGCTGCTTGACAACTGTGGCAGATTCTGAGGTCTTTTGGCAGATTGTCTAATTGAAATTTCATATCTGGAACAGTTCTGTCCCTGCGTTTGTGGTACAAACTCTCCTAGATGGACAAATTTGGCATGGATACCTGACATAAAATATCATGCAGCATAAGATTCCAGCAGAGGTTATTACAGGACTGGCCATTTTTTGATATACTGTATCTTAGTCTAAATGTCTGGAATCCATGAGAGATCTCTTGTAAACCAATTTTAAACTAGATGCCAAACTCCAATACAAAGGTAACGGAGGAAAATCCAGGAACTTCATATTTTTTATTATATGCATAATTCAGAGGAGCAGACTATTTTTTGCAGTTATATTTTTAAGTAAAGGTGTGAAAACGATAAAAGGGGGGATATAAAACTTACCGTACATAAAATCTAGCTTTTTTATTTTATGTATTTTCTGTATTCTGTAAATGTTCAAGATCTTACATCATAAAATGTCAAATTAAAAAAATGCAATAAAATAAATTAAGATTATCCTCTACTGTAAAGGGCTTGTTATCAAATTGCACACCTTACAAGAACAGTTAGTTGTGATATTATTTTGTTACATTTACTTAAAAGGATCAAAAGAAGCTGATATTGCTGAGGGGTAAGTGTTACATTTACCCTACTCAGTGTTACATCTGACATCACCAGGTATTGAAATTTCAGGCAAAGTATTTGATCTAGCATTGCAAGCAGTGCCAAAAGGAAATTAAGGCATTAGTGGGGAGTGTTTAAAATGGCCTGCATACCGTTAGGCCTGTCACCTTGCGTTTAATCTGAGGTGCTAGCCTTTTTTCTCCGGTCAGAACACGACAGTGACATAGCCTTAGACGACGGGCCTAACAGGCAAACTGTGTCGCCTCCAATAAACATAGGTGTCAAGTCCAGCAAAGGACATTAGTATATTATGATATTACTAACTATATGAGCACCAATAAATGGGTACAGGGGGAGAAAACGGAAGAACATTATACATGTCTATGAATTATTTAAATAAATAGCTTTTAATAAATTGTCGTGTCCTCCTTTTGCGTAGAAAACATAAAAAATTCCGTGTCAGAAAAGCAAGAAACACCTCCTCTCTCACACAACCACCTCCTCAAACATCATTTTTGGTGGCGGTTACCTTAATGCTGAATGTGTCAATCATTGGGCAAAGCTGTCAACAAAACCCCTTTCACTGAACCACCCAACTGTGACCACATGTAGCCATCATTGCTACATCACCCCCCCTCCTCCACACACACACACACACACACACACACACATACAAGTGTAAATCCTGCCCTTTCATTTCAGTCACCGGAGCTTACCGAAATGACATGGATGATGAAACACAAGCTTGCTAGAATAACAGAAATAGCAACACAACAGATTTACAAGACTCAGCAGTATAGGGAGACCGCCATGACCTAAATAGCAATGAACACAGGTGAGAAGAACATCAGTTCAGTAGCCTGCAGTTCCACTGTGTACCTGAAAGTGACACGCATTGTATATCACTGTGATGTTATAATACAACAGAAACCACAGACTGAGTGCCACAGTGCATCATGCTGTAGTCATCTAAAGCCTTTGTAATCCATCTCAGCCTGAGAGCTAAACTGCACCAGGACAACACTATGTGGGAATGATCATGAATAATGAAACAGTTACAGTACAATACAGTACAATACAGTCGTGCTCTCATTACATATGGTGTGATGTTTTCTAAAATGATAGTGTATAAAATATTGGATGATGTGTTGTAAAATCACAGCCAGGGATAATGTTGTTACTTTTATTGAACTGAAAACAATATATGGGTGATACAATAACAAAGAAATGGTCTGTCACAAAATGCCCACAACATGGAACAAATGTAAATATAAAAATACAAGTTTAGGGAAATCAAGTCATTCAGTAGCACAGTTTTCTGAGGTAATAAGTATCACTGTTTCTCTTGTGATTGGTTCAACAAGAAAAGTAACCAATCATTGAGGAGGAGATATCAGGCAACCTAACAGATACATCACATCTGCCTGAATGTGGCCTGTAAACAACCTGATAGACCTGAGAAACATGGAACAGAATACCTCGAAACACTACAAACCCCAGAAGAAAAAAGACAGAGTTGAACACAGGACCGCCAATATTAGTGACATGCTGTAACATTTCACCCAAATTATGTGGAAAGATTTACGGTGACTGCTGAAGAAATGTATTCTCCATTGGCAATGTGTGTATAGCTGTCACATGCTGCGTTGACACAGCAATGACTCATTCTCTTTGGAGGGCAAACACACAAAAAAAAAAAAAAATGATATCAGAATAGGAATATGGACTTTATATATATATTTATATATATATAAATATATATATTTATATATTTATTTATACTTACTTTAAATAATAATTTTCAAAGCTGTTACAGCATTATAAAAAGGCTGGATGAAAACACTTACGCAGTTTTAAAGCAAAACTAACTTTTTCTGCGAGTCTTGAATAACGGACAAATATCAAGAAAGCTTTGTAACGTAAAAAACCTGTTGGGTTTTAATTCCAAAAGAGCTTAACACTTCTCAGGCAAGTTGTTACAGAAGTGTGTCAGCCCAACATCGGGATTTACCATGAAGAACTCAAGCTGACGTGTCAAGTCACAGCTAGCTGTATAGCACCGGATATAGCAGTGCGCTACTATTTCAGGACAGGTATGAGAAGACGTAGCAAAGTAGGCACTACAGAGGGGTTGACATGTGCTTTCTTGTTTAAAATCACTGGGCCAGACAAAATAATCCAGTGTTTCTACAGTGCTGGCTCTGTAAATAGTAACACAATCAAAGTGATGCAGACCACACATAACAATATCCCAGCCTTCGCAATGTGTTTACAATGTGTGGGGCACTGCTTCTGAGGGTGCACCCTATGGCATTGAAGGCAAAACTGGTTTTGTTTTGATCAAGCTGAAATATCAACAAACTTTCTCCAGAATGACTATACCTTTAACTACATTAACCATGAGTCAGTTTACAGGTAAAGGGTTAGGATAGGATCAATAGGATCAATTGCAGATTTATAGGTTTGTGAGGTGGTTTCATGCTCCATTGGAGCAAGTATTTTTTTGTATTTTTAAAATACAAAAATGCAGTAGTTTATTTTGATACATTGCGTGGCTGATGTATTTTGTAGTTTATTTTGATACACTTAGAATTAGCATATTTGGTATTTTATTTTTAAATACATTTTGATGTATATTTGCCCATTCCTGTGTATAACTTTGTATAACAAATTATATACCAACTAATATTTGATTGCTGTTATTATTAACTTTTACATCAAGTTCAAATATTACATTATGAGACAAGAAGCTAATATTCATTTTCAACAAGCCACCAGGCAATCTCACGACCAGAACAGCCATCTGTTGTTCTATTAGTACCTCTAAATCCATGGTAACACAGAAGAATGAGAAGCTTTCTTCCCGGCCTCCTCTACTTCTGACAGCCACCAGCGTCCAATCCACGTTGTGTGCTGGCACCCTCCCCTCCCCTCCCCTCTCCTCCCCTCTCCTCTCCTCTCCCTTGCTCTGTCGGGTTTGAGGAAAATCTGGCAGCAAGGAGCCATGAGCAAATGGACCGGGATGAGCGACTGAGCAGACTGCCAGGCTCACTCTCTTCTGTTTGTTGCACGATTTTACGGTATGTGAAGGGGTTCACTTTATGAGTTTAACGATGACAATGGGCCTTTTCCACAGTGACACAAGTGCTACCATAAGCAGGTAAACCTTTGTGGAAAAGGGTTATTTCCTTAAGTAGAATGTAAATCCACACGTGATTTTATGGCAATAGACTTCTTGGACCATTGGCTGCGTGTGAACAAATTATTCTATACACCCACTGCTTGGTGTTACACACTATTATAACTTTCCAGTCTGCTATAAGATAAAACTATTGTTTTCTCTAGTGTAACGTGTTCAAAAGTTTGGAATTCATTTTGCATGTCTGGACTGACTTCAAGCTATATTTCAGATGTATTGACCCCATGTGTCTGCGTAGGTTTCCTCCGGGCACTCCGGTTTTCCCCACTATCCAAAAACATGTTTAATAAATATCTTCCTTTAATGTGATCATCGTCATTATTCTTTATGTTACTTATCTTATTTACCATTATTTGTTTTATCCGTGCTCTGTAAATAAAGTGTATTATTATTTGCATTAGTGTAACCTAACCAGTGTTGGTTGGCTAGTTACTGTAATATCATTACTTTTTTCAGTAACTAGTAGTGTAACTAATTACTATTTCCAAAACAGTAAACAAATGACAATTACTAATCCAAGTAATGCTGCATTACTGCGTTACAAGAACAATATTTCTGGTCCTAGCAAACGTACTTACTTACTTACTTAGGCATAGGCTAATTGAACCAATCTGTCCAATCACCTGGTTTGAGAGGCTGCAATGTTTTCACTTTGGCTGATTGTTGACTTCTTAGGTTAATTATTGTTCCAATAAAGAGGATTCTATTCTAAAATTAGTTGAAATTAAATGTAATTTTTCGGAAGGTGCGAGTCAGGGTAGTGATTGCAGTGAACTTGTAACGTAACTTATTACTTTTAATACCCACTAATAAGTAAAGTAATGTTATTACTTTTTGAAGGAGTAATAATTAAATTATTACAATTCCTGAGTAACTTGCCCAACACTGAACCTAACTCACCTGTTTGTGAACAGGGGCTTTTAACAGTTTAACAAGTTATCTTGCTAATGGGATCGCTGTGAAAATGTATATTTCCGAAGGCAGAAACACATTGCAAAGCGGAGCTGCTCCTTAGCAGGGTCTTGCTGTTCAGACACAGACGTAAAAGGCAGATATCTTGTTCCTGAAGCTTCATCCATCAAGCAGATCACATTATCCATCTTGAGCTGACGCCATTTCCCGTCAGTGTGGAGTGCCGATTCTACTTTGTTTTGATACATGTCAAGATGGAGTTTCTCGGCTGTGATAAATGGCCGCTGTTGGTTTGCATTCCCATTCAGTAATTGTTCTGATGCAAAATATTTGATGGTAGTGTGTGAATCTTTGCTAGTTCGCTATTTGTCTGGCTTGTTGCATTTTCAGAATTAAAGCTCCTGTAGGTAAGATTTAGAGCTATACATTTAGTGTAAAAATGCCACAGACAACCCTCAGCTATCAGTGAGTGAAGTGCTCTCTGAGAATATCTGCTCTGATTGGTGATTGGTGCTGTATGTCAAGTAAATTGACTGTTTCAATCACATGCACACAACAGGCAACAGGTTTGCCAGCGGTGCTAATAGGGGCTCCAGAGGCAGTGAACAACGTCAGCAGGGGTGGGATTGTTGTGTTGCTCATTTTCTAAATCGTACTCTTATGTTCTTCTTTAGCTCGCTCTTGTAGAAATGCTCAGATCTCATAGCAGCATAGTTAGTTAAATAACGACACTGATTGTGCATGTTCTGGCCACATTATTGTGGCATTATCTGCTTTTCGCTGAGTCGTGTTAAACTGTAGTTATTCTTGCCTTGTACAAGTCATAATACCCACCTCTGTCTGCCCCATTGAAAGCTAAAGGTCAGTATAAACTTGGCAGCAGAACAAGACAGAACAATGCATAGGGGAAGAAGTGGATGGATTTCCACTTAATATTCAGCCTCCCTGTGCTTCTGGCTGATAAATGACAACTCTCCCCAGGTACAGTAGCTCCACTCTCTCAGCAGAGAGAATTTGACGGAATTTCTCTCTCTCTCTCTCTCTCTCTCTCTCTCTCTCTCTCTCTCTCTCTCTCTCTCCCTCACTCCCTCCTTTTCTCTGCTATCCTCTTGTTCTGACTATCTCCCTCAGCCAGTCTTTTTCCAAACCTATGGATAGCAGTAATTGGAGAACCCCCTGACTGGTAATGGAGGTCGGCAACCTCAAGAAATCGGCGAACCAACCCCTCCGCCACTGGCAAACTGGCTAGACACATAGAATGAATACCCCTCAGACAGGTTTCTGTAGACTAGATTTAGGACCGGCGCAGGAAAGGGAACCACTGTAAATCAATGTAGACAATTTGGAGATGGGGAAAAAGGCAGTATGCACATGCTAGCCTGTGTTAGCGTCTGACTCAGCAAATCCGTTATTGTCAGATTTGCGTCATGAAGGGACACGCTTCGAGTGTCCAAACCTAAACACCAGTGACGGTTTGTCACAATAATACCTGTTTTTTGGCAACTGGTATTATGGAGTGTTTATTTATTTATTTTCACTCAGGGTGAATTCAATTACTCCCTATGCAATCCCATTGTAATTCAATCAGTCAAACCTGGTCTGTGAAGCAGCTCGCCATGGGACAACCCTTCTCTACCTAATGAATATATTCATTGTTAAACGCTCTCTCACTGCTAATTTGCAATTTGTCAATTACCAAGAAGCACAGTGCAGACAAAGAACAATTACACAGGCCCGGTGTTAAATTGGCCAGGCCGGAATTGGACATAGCCATCGGGGACAGCCTGTCCGTCAGTTAAAATTAAAGCAGTGCTGGTGTTGCCGGGGGATTTACCAAAGAGAAGCAATGCATCCAGGCTGAAAACGTCCAGTGACATATCAAGTCAGGCACACGGTCTTCGGAGAGCCAGAGAGTCCCCCCAACCCAACCCTACATTCTCTGCATTTACAACCTCTGGTGCCTCAAACTGTTACTCATTTTATCTCGAGTCACTTTCTATAACAAACCAAAGTGTCCTTATAGTGCAACTTCTGCATTTCCTAAGGTCCTTATTGGGGGTATTAATGATGTCGATTGGCTTAATTGTTACTTAAACATACTGTACCATAATATCTACTATCTGTGTGTAGTCAACCACTTGTTACAGGTAATACAAGTAGAAAGATAATCAATTAAGTACATTCTTCCTTCATAAAACTGATAAAACTGATTGTGGGGTTGGTGGCTCAGAAACATTCAAAACCACAGCCTTTACAGAAGAGAGAAAGAGATGAACAGTATGAAGTGAAGACCTCACGGTTCTCCGTGGGGAATAAAAGTCGGCTTGGCTGCATTGACCCAGTGGTTGTTGTCACATCCCATATTGTCTAAGCAGTTACCCCTGCACACAGCCCCCACCGTGTGGGGACCACATCTGGCCAGCTTCATCCCTCGGGTACAGTCGTGTTGTCGCGCACAACGATGCAGGCTAGAATAGAATCCTCCTTCGAGTTTATCAGTCTGTCTGGCCGCTCCCCCAAACCCAATCAGAAATTGTGTTATTGAAGCCAAGCATTCCCTACGGGAGCAATTACATGGCCGGCCCGATTTCATTTCATACAGTCGGGGCTGCCCATGCTTGTACAGCGAGTAGCTGTTCCATGGCAGCCACTGGGGCCCTTCTGGGAGAAAGGAAAGAGGCTTGGTCACTATACTAAGGAAAATGGAAAATAAATAAGGGGGTCTTGATAGAATGTGTCAGCATTAGGCATTAAGTGCTGACTCACACAATAGAGTGATTATAAATAGAATACAAAGAAATGAATGTGTTTTTTTCTTGGATAGTGTACCTGTAATGTAACAAGCAAACAAGTATGTATATAGAACACTGGACCGCTGGAGAATTGCCTGGGCTTTTTCGCTCTTGAGTTGTGATTTTAAAAGTAAACGAGGCTAAATCAGCACATTGAAAAAGTCCAGATAAGGCTGTTAAATATAAAATAATTCAGCAGAATTGGAATGTCTTCCCTTTAAACTTCAAGGTATTCAGAATGTCAGATCATTATCTTAGAGATGAAATGAAAATCACATAGAATACAGAATGTCTGTACGTGTTTCATCCTCATTAACTCAAAGCTGATGAGTCTACCTGTACTGTAGACTCAAGTACAGTAAAATGTATGTGGATATAAGATTGTATCACGTTTAGATGCAGACACACATGAAATTCAAGCTTATATCTTTTTCTTTTTGTTTTGTGACAACTTGCCCCAGCCGCAAGGTCTATTAATGTTTTTAATTTATTTTTAATTTAAAATGTTTTTGTCAATACAATGATTATGCAGCAAAATAGATTGAGAGATCATTCATATCAATATATCATATATATATATATTGTAGCTGTAGCATATTTGTGTCGCTTAGCATCCACCTGGAGCTGATTAATTAAATTGTGATTCACTGTCATCTTCTGCTAACACAATTATCTAAAATGGACCAAAATACAACCATTGGCCAATTACTACATAACTGAATTCATATGAGCCATGAATGTGCTAAAGACACAAAAATCAATACCAATATCAGTCCTATCATTTATTTTTATCTATTCTATTAAACCTCCTAATTCTGTTATTTTACATCAATAAACATGGGTCAAAGCAGAATAAATCTAGACTCTCTGCTCACATGTAGACAAGATATGATCCAAATGGGTTTACTCATTGAAAATCAAAGCACGCACCTAATAGACCACGGCCAAACAAAGGCCAAAGCCACCGCAACAATTGGAAAACAGTTGCAGAAGAGAGGAATTATCGATTTAGCGGAGACAGCTATGGCGTGTTTTATGGGCCACATGGATGCTTCACCTCTACTCATATTTTCCAAGTAGCTCACAACAGCCATGATTAGCCAGATTAGAGAAGAGACTGGCAATAAATGGGTGAAATGATCCAGGTTTTAAAGGTCTCTGAGAGGGAGTCTGTCACTTAGGGCAGATATTTTTGCAATACAGATGAAAGTTGAAACATTCTGAAAGGCCAGTTATTGGGTTAGTTTATGTTAGTTAGTTAGTTTATGATCTTTGTTTTAACAAAAGCATATGTATCTGCGGGGTTGATATTTTGTAGTTTCAAGCAAAACATTAGTTTTTCTCTGTTCTGCTATACGGTTAGAGTCCCTGCTCTTACTTGGGGAAGGATAGTCTAGTGGTCTGGGTGTTGGAAGGTTACGTGTTTGAGCCCCGGAGTTGGCCTACCTGTAAACATCGATGAGCAAGATGCCTAACCCCTACCTTGCTCAGTGGTGTTGGAGGGCCACTAGGGGGCACTCCTCCCTCTGGTCTAAGGATAAAAAAAAATCCCAATGCCCCAGGGCAATGAAGAGGGCTCTGCCCTAAGTAGGGTTCCATCTTTCGGAAGAGAAAGATGAATAACGGGTGTCCTGACTTTCTGTGGTCACTAAAGATCGCATGGCACTTATTGTAAAAGTAGGGGTGTTAACCCCAGTTTTATCCAACCTGGCCTCTCATACCATCATGGCTACCTAATCAACACCCAGTTTTCAATCTGTTGCCTTCTCTCCTTGCCCATAACTACTCCCCAGGCTGTTGCTGAACATGTTCTCAGTCAACTTGCCTGGTAAAAATAAAGGTCAAACTGTAATTTCAAGCACTTGCTTAGAGGCTGTTAGCAAATATATTGAGGAATGAATGTTACGACATGCTGCTGTCAATAACGCATGCTAATGCATGCTATTACGTGTGCTATTAAGTAATGTACTCTTTATTAGTCGCTGAGGATAAACGCATCTGCTAAATGCTATTTGAAAGTTTTGTAAAAATCTTCAGCTTCCCTCTGAAATGCTTGAAACAGTAAGATATCTTCCCAATATCACACAGTCCTCAATGCCATGTTCATTAAGGTAAAGTTACCAGGTAAATAGATTGCTGGGTGTCCTCATTACACTTAGGTCATGCTAGTGGAGCATCTCTGCATAGCTCGGGGTCTGCAGTCTTAACTGTCAAAATGAAGGGGAAGTGATCAGTGGCGGCATTATAGGGGAACGTAACTGGGAATGGAAATGAGATCATGAGACCCTGGGGTTGGACTGGGGGATGTGATGGAGAGGTTGGAGAGATTCAAAGGAAATGGGCAGGCCATCATTTGCATGTGACATTTTGAGGCCTTATATTTATGGGGAACCTTCCCACTTATTAAAATGTCATAGGCTTTAAGGTGAATCTTTATCAGGGCCTAACTGGAAGGCACAGTAAATAAAGTAAAGTTAAAATTAGTGGATGCAAATATGACCTGGAGAGTTTGGACAAGCACAACATGGCGGCAACATCACAATGTTGCACCATGCAGAATGGTGCGCTCCACCACCATGACAACATACAGTAGGTCTTTATAACAGGTTCTTACATCTTACAACATGTGACTATGTGGGCCACCACATACTTCTCCTTATGTCAGGGAACCCCTCAATCAAGTCACAAAGGCATGCAACCAAACTGATGCAGGGTCTGTGTTGTGAGAGAGGACATATAGATCGTGATGTGATGTGCTAAGGCCAGAGCCAACTAGGCAAAGAAAGTATGCTTGTTTTTGCTTTTTTTTTGTTTTTAACTGTAATTCAATCTTTCTTTTTTTATACACAAATGTTTTTGCTGTGCTGTATTTACTATATTCTATTTACTGTATGTTCTGTTATAATTTTCAGTGGAAAATATTTGGACATTTGGAAATGCATGGATGTATTTACAGATTTTACGTTGTGGAGAGAAATATATTTTTTCATCAGTGTGCAGTACTTTGTGTACACATTGTGTTTGAAAAGAAACAAAATCCACCTATACTACATAACTGAAAAAGAAGACATGTTAAAGCCGTTTCAGATTGAGCACAGCAGTATAACTGGTTCAAAGAGAATCAGATCATATGAAGCATGTGTGTGTGTGCCACATAATAACACATTTGGGTTTTACATATTAATGTGTAGTTCTGAATAAAGTGTTTCATTCAGCAAAATATCTTGGGTGTTCTGCTACTTGTGTGTATGGTTGTGTGAATTGAGTGTAGTGAATTGTGTGTAGTGTTTTGACAAATTTAGCCCTGTTTCCAAAATAGTGCTTAAGAAAATGTTTTTAAAAATAATAACAGTAAAACTGTCACACATATAGTTACTAGTTACTATAACACTACACTGTTACACTAGCTAAACAGAACACAAATGCCATTGAATTAAAGTGTGCAACAAACAAATTGTTCCAGTATCGTGGAAAGATGTTTGAAGTGAAACCAGAAATAACTGTGCGATTTCCTACATAATTGTAACCCTTGATTGATTTCTACTCTAAAAAGTATGAACATTTGATATGACGGGTCAGATTGCTCCTCTGAACTACCTTGTGTCTCGCCATGGGCGGTTTGCATCATTCATATATTTATATTCGGCTAGATTGACAGACGGTGGGGAGGAAGGGTGTTGGAGTGGGGGACTGTACCAATACACTGCTGTGCTGAATCACAGTGTGTATGGAATGTCATTTTCTTCAAGACACAGCAGCTGGCAGAGTATCTGGCTCTGTTTGCCAGGAACTCAAAGCAGGACATATCACTTCCTCCCCCCACTCCGACAGAAACCAGCCAGCTGTCATTTTTTGAATGCAGGATAACTTCTGACACTCGTGTTAGGTGTGCCTGCTGTCGACGCAGTTTGAAATGAAATGTCACCCGCTTTGCTGTGCCCACATCCATGTACATGTCTGAGTGTGGTGTGTGTGCGCGCGTGTGAGTGTGCGTGTGTGTGTGTACGTGCGTGCGTGCGTGCGCGTTTGAGCATTAGCACATCCGCAACCTTCCTTGAGCAGCCCAAACACATAATAAGTCACCATTCATGATTAATTCTCAGTGATGCTTTGAATGACCTGACATGAAAGATACGATAATGCGTTAGAGAAGCCTATCCGACGATATGGGATTTGTATATTCAGATTCACGGTGGGCTCAGTGTTCAGTCAGGTGTATAAACGAGATTTCCTCTCGCACATTCTCAGCAGACAGGGCAACAAACAATCCAATACCCCCAAGCACTGCTGCAGTTTCAAAAACTAAAAACTCAAATAACATGCATTAGCCCACTTCACATCGCTTCCATTGTGTTCAGAGATGGCTATGTACTTCGTGGATGTGGGAAAGCCGTATAAAGAATCACATCGATTGTTCATACTTTCGACGCATGTGTTCTGTGTTTTCCGAGCCAGACACAAAACAAATATCAGGAGCACGAGACACAATCATGGCTTATAATGGGATAGAAATGCTGGGTTCTGTTGAGTGATTGCTGGCATTTTGACGTGAATGGCGTGTTACAGAAGGGAGAATGTTCTGGAGCGTGCAATGAAAGCAAGAATCTTAGTCTGCTGATGAAGCATGGTAATGGAGATAGATGTGTTTGTGACGGTGGTCTTTGAGAAGAGGGTTTTGGGGCTATAGTGTCATGGTATCTCATTATTCTGGTCAATTTGACATAAGAGTGAAGTCCCAGCTTTCTTGTTTGGACGTTACACAACCTCAACCCAATAACAGCTATGCTTTTATTTAAAATAAAGAAATAAAAAAACAGCTATACAGAAATATGTACTCTGAACAATAAATGACCATATAAAAACATTAAAGATTTCTATTTCGGTTAAGCAGTGCGGTGGAGATAGGCTTTACCCAAACCACTCCAAGCCTTCTGTCAGTGCTCCGGTAATTGTTACAGTGTCTGCTGTTATTTTCATTCTCTCTGTTGCCATTTTTGATGCTGTCACTACAGCCATGCCTGGCATTCATTTCTGTACTCCAAAGAGTTTTCTCTGACCACCTCCTAGCTGGCAAGAGTCATATGCTGCCTTGCCAGCTTTCTGCTGGTTTGGCAGTGGACTTAGTATTGTCTGCTACAAGAAGAAAATTGTGCTGAGAAGACAATTATGCTCTTTGATGGTGTGTTTTACACTTTAAAATGGTACAGCTTCTCACCTTTGAGAAAGGAAAGGGCAACGAACGAAATGGAACATGGGAAAAAACATTCAGTATGGAAGAATGCTATGAATATGTTAAGAACTCTATATGAATATTGTTCTGAGTGACACAATAATAATAAATCCATACCTAATTAAGTAAAACCTAATTTTCCAGCTTGACTAAATTACTCACTGTGACAACGTAATTAAAACTAGCTATGTAATTTCAAGGAACATGGTCACAGCACTTATTGTTAACCATAATATCGGAGTAGGCTTAGAATTATTGTATATATATATATATATATATATATATATATATATATATATAGAGAGAGAGAGAGAGAGAGAGAGAGAGAGAGAGA
>JAODUK010061689.1:0-17599 GCA_027564635.1 Typhlichthys eigenmanni
ATCTCCTATATGTCCTTCCATAACCAGTCATCCTCCATCCCATTCCTCTCCTATGCTCCTTTAGGC
The DNA here is from genome assembly GCA_027564635.1 of Typhlichthys eigenmanni. Lineage (NCBI taxonomy): Eukaryota > Metazoa > Chordata > Actinopteri > Percopsiformes > Amblyopsidae > Typhlichthys > Typhlichthys eigenmanni. Next base: position 67 of record JAODUK010061689.1, read on the forward strand.
TATGCATATGTTGTTTGTTGTTTAAGCATACTGCATGCCCCGACAATGTTTACGTTTCACTTAGCGCTGTTTATGTTTGCATTTGTATTTGTTTCATTCCATTCAGATACGCTATCTGTTGGGATTTGGGAACAATATGTGCATTGGTATTCACAGCAGATACAGATGATGATCAGTAATGCCCAGGAGCTGTGAATTAACCCCGTCCCAGCAATCCAACAGTCGTTCCGAGATGTTGTGTGTATGTATAAAGGACAAAGACGAGTTGCTGACTTTACAGTATTGTCCATTTTCCTCCAGGTGAAAATTGAAATGTGTTGTCATTTGAATAACATTGAGAGCAGTGGGTGGTAGTTTCCATAGAGCTGACTTGTGCTTTTTTCCCCAGATAGGACACGTAAATCTGGCTTAGATAAAATGCCCTTCAGTCCTGCCTTGGAAGATTTTAGGGATTTATCATCCTAAACCACTGCATTCTGCCAGATTTCATGCTGTGTCTCTGTGTACTGGTTCAACTGAGAATGCAAATTGTGCCACAGATTTGCCTTGACGAGAAAATACTGCAATGTGTCCCGACGTGAAATTTAGACCTTGACTTGATGTACCTTCTGTGGCCTAATATGTGGTCACTTTGTATTAAATCTAACCAGCAAGAAGTGTCAAAGGAGCCAGATATATTACTTAGCTTCCAGGCACGATTCTCTAATGATTCTAGGAATGACGTAGTTAGCTGTGACATTCCGGAGAAATTTAGGAAGCCATTTGTTTTCAAGCTGAAGTCAAGGTTGAAGTTTAGGTCTGATACGACTGTCATGTCAATCGGTAGTGCTTTGTGTTTTGGCTTCTGCTTTACACCTACCCAGAATGCTTTGCATATCAGACATGGCTTCCCATAGCATTGGCAGATCAAGGTCTATTTGACCACAATGGCTAGTGATGGCTCAGGAGAGCCAGGATTTGGTTCTGTTATCTTTAAGCGCTCCCTTTTGTTTTCATAGATCCTGCCCATACGTCAACAACAGATGCAAAATGACTCGTTTGAATGGAGAGGGAGGGGAAACCCGTCAGTCAGAGTCAGCAGAACTCCTGTATTTGAAACAGGAGTCAAACCTAGTTGACTTTGCAAGTCTCTGTTGTTTTTCGCTGTTACCTGCGGTGCAAGTATTCGGCAGCAGAGCATCCAGAGACGTGATAGCACTGTGTCTTGCAAAGCATAAAAAGCCTCTAAATGACAGAATTACCTAAAAGACACAGATACATTGATGTTTTTTCGTCTTCTTTTTCTAAAGAGCGGCGCACTTCGGCGGTCGGTGCAAATTGCATTTGTCTCGACAGTCCGCGGGTGGGCGAAATGTATTTGCTCAGGCACGTTTGCGGTCATCTCTGTCACAGCGGGAGAAAAGGTCCTCGCGGAGGTGTGCGAAGTCTCCCGCCGTTAGAGCCAGCAGGAAAATGTCACCTAGTCATCTAATTTGCACTCTCGCATTTGTCACTGAAATATGATTTATGTGTGACAAATGTTGAGGTAGAGAACGTCCTATCTAAATATTTATCTAGTCTAGGCTGTGTTTGCTATGTTCATTTATTTGTGCTCTTATATCATTAGGCAGTGCATTCATTTAAGGCATGTGTGTACACAGCCGCCCTTTGTTTGAGTTGATTGTAGCGAAGTCAAGATAATGCTTCTATTGATAATAACGTTGTTGACTTTCTCCACACCTTTCCCCGCTATCCACCCATTCGCAATCTTGTTTTCCCCCGGGTGGCGGTCATGCTTGCCCAATATCGAGGCATGTGCAGGTAGCATACGGTGTGTGTTGTGAAGTATACTGTGTGTGTGTGTCTAGCTATGCATTCTGCGGTGCTTGCCGAGGCACCGCTCTTCCATTCAGCTTCTTAATCCCCCCCCCCCCCCCTGTCAGCAAACACCACAAGCTGCATATGCCATCAGCTCCCTGCTGCTGTATTCTACTGGACGGCATTATCATGTAAGCAGTCGGTTTCTTTCTTCACCGTTTTGTTTATGCGCACACACACACACACACACACTTGTCTTTGTTACCCTCCTCAACAATCACAGGAGGCTGTGCAGGTGAAGGTTCGCCCTCCCCTCCCACTGCGACGTCTCCATGGTATGACAGAGAAAGGGAAGGGGCAGGGCACTTTGGATTAAGCTGCTTTGGCATTGGGGAGGGAGTTAGGATAAATGCCTTTCTTGTGGTTTGGCCCGCTTTCCTTCTGCTACCCTCCATGACAGGTTGAGTGTCACCAAAACAAACAGAACACACACAGAAGTTCTTGGAGTATTCCCATTGTTCTGTTATTGTCCGTCTTTCCATGTTCTCTCTGTCTGTCTGTCTGTCTGTGTCTCCATCTCTCCCTCTCTCTCTATCGCCCCCTCTGCCCCCCCGCCCCCCCCCCCCTCTCTCTCTCTCTCTCTATCTCTCTCTCTCTTTCTCCCTGCTATTCCCTGAGCTTGCACCATTTATTCTAATAGAAATGAACAGGATGATCTGTTGTTGCCGATTAAATTCAAGTGCCCATCATACCGCTGGGGCCTCACTGATATTACATCATTTGACAGAAATATCCTGAGCAGCTATGGCCCAAATACAAACCGCGCTGTCGCTACAGGAGCTCTCAGGCCCGGGCTAGATTGTGTAAATGGATACGGCACGTTGCCTAATGTCCAGTGTGCTCCACACACCCGGCACTCTTAAGTATTGTGGAAACTGCCCAACACATTACAATGATTTAGTTTTAATGTACAAAGGCACCTAATGACTCCAGGAGGTTTTCCACACTTTTTCTATGTTTTCGGTTCAAGCTGCGTGCATTCCCTGAACTTCCAGCACGCTTTGTCCAAGCAAGGTGTGTATGCACACTGTGTGGCTCTAATCGGGTGCGTTCGATGTGCGACGGTGGCGGTGGTGGGCTTTACCGGGTAGCCAACAATCTCCTAGGACATAAATGGGGGAGCGGAAGTGATTACCGCTGGTCTTTTATTTTCTTTTTTAAATAGAGGATTGCTCTACCTTGTTCTTTTTTTAGCTTCACTCATTAGCTCCTCTCGCTCGTCCATGACAAGCCAGGCCATCATTTAAACTGGATATATCTTTTGAAAGCACTCCGTCATCCTCACTGACTGAGACCTTTACACCTGCTCTAGATTTTATGACTTCACTTTTTGGCAGGTTTACAAGGGCCGGCCTGAACATGACAAAAAAGAAAAAGTTGATATTATTGCATGCACCTATTTTGAGTTGACGCAAAAGAGGCTGCCTTTTCCCTCCCCTCGTTTGGTTAGCACCGGTGAAATCGATGTCCCTGGGCGCCTGTGGAACAATAACCGATGCTCTAGAGCCGGGCGTCAGGGCACTGGAGCGGCTGACAAGCGGCAGTACACACTGAGGTAATCAGAAGTTGTCAAATGTGAAGGGCCCTCCACTACGAGTGAAGGGCAACTCAGTCTCCCCCCCCGCCCCTTCCCCCCCGTCCCCTATAAATTGAGCTGCGGTGTCGATGTGGTCATAGTCCCCCAAAGGGAAGCAGCTCGATCCTTGCACAGTGTTTGGTGACAAAATAAGTATATTATATATCTGTGGAAGTACATGCTGTCAGTTACTGGCCTAGTGCAACACTTGCATGTAACATTGCAGGGTTTGATGGAGCGTGTACCGTTGTGTTGGATAGTTTAGAATAACAATGCATTTCAATCATTGTGTTTTAATGCATACAACGCATTAGTCATTTTCCGTGGGAAACGTTCACCTTTTTTTTTTACAAGCACATCTGGAGAAATTATGGGACACTTGCATCTGGCTGCCTTGATGGGAACAGAGTGGTCTGCTCTTGTCCTTCCAGTCTGCGTCTAAATCCCCCCGGGTCTCATAGTACCCGTCTGTCCCCGTTTGTTTTTTCCTTTTTTTTTTTTTAATGGCGGCTCTAAACCGCAGACAGGGGCCGCAATCTGCTTCAGACCTGCCTCAGAATTTATTTACAGCCCTGGCCAAGCAATAAAGTCGAGAATTTATGGCTAACTTTTTAATTAGAAATAATGTCTTGTATAGCTGAAGTGACGGATGGTTTAATCAATATATAGACTGTGACCGAGCCGATGATGCCCGTCACAATTGACGGGATCGCGGAGTAGCCTAACTTCTTGCTTTGTCTGTCAAGGAAATATGTTGTGCTTTGTGGACGCGATGGGGATACTGTGAGCAATCTCTCTTTGCCTTCACTGCTTTTTTCCTTTTTGTCTTTTTTGTTATCCAGCCAGATGGAAATCAGCATCATGTCGCCCTTTATTTTAGAGACAATTATGTTACCGCAGTGAAACCCCTGCTTTGTGTTGCGCTTGTACTGAGTTGGAGATGAATTGCGGAAGGTGGGTTTTCTGTTGATTGCATCCGAAAGGCTTGAGGGTTGAAATGCACATGTGCCTTTCCTTGTAGGAGAAAGTCGCCCGAAAGGATTTAAGGATAACTGAATCACGCAGTCCACTTCCTCACGATACGGGTCATTAACACAACTGATAGGTCAGCTGACTTGCCATATTGCAATATTGATTTGAACAATTGCGGCCCACGGTGCAGTCTACAGAATCAGGTATTGACCGTAAATCGTTAGGCTTCCAACATAAATGAAATGGGTAATTTTATGGTCCGAGGACATACTTTGCACTTGGGAAATGATATTGGTAAGCATGCAGTTACAATACATCTTCAGCAAGCTTTCCTTTTTGTCTCTGAACTGCTCTGAGGTCAGAGCTCAAGGTTGTGCTAGTAGAGAGGACAATGCCTGTTGCCAGGCAGAACTTGCCATTTGTGGAATGAGCTACCGTTCTGATACAGTACACTTTCTTTTTTTTTTTTTTGGTAAGGCTATAAATATGTCTTTCTGCATGACCTAATCTTGTTAGAGCAGTGCAAATCAATATTAATTTAACGGAGAACATCAGAAAATGGAACATAAAAGCAATGGATGCTAACCAGAGCCCAAAAAAAGATACTGGATATTTTGGTTCCCAATTTATTTTCCTTCATTTTTAAAAAATACATGTATACATAAAAAGCACACATTTTGGCATGAATCCATAAAATATCAAAGTGAAGTTGTGATAAATATACCTTCTGTCACTGGGAATACATGATGACCTTCCTGAACTAAACATCTTTATTCTCTAGCTGCTAGATACATACAATAGCCACGGCGGTGTTTCAATATATTGGAGATAATACTGTACATAGCTCATCTGTGATACATCTATGTAACCCAATATGTGTGTAAATCTGTGATGTGGTAGTTTCTAGGGGTGTAACGGTTCACCAAATCCACAGTTCAGTTCATATCTTGGTTTTTGAGCAACAGTTCGGTACACATTTTTTTTGTTCTTTTTTTTTTAGTGGTATAATATGGGATTTTCTTCTGGCCTTGATTATATTCTGTAGAATAGTCTTCTTTTTCTATACTTTCTGCCACTAGATGGCACACTAGTACCAGCTTTTCAGCCAAACAAGAACACTGTTCTTGTTGACGCCCACACATGCCCACTATGCTGTAGCGCCAGCACTAGGGAAACCAAAAAATAAAGATGAGATCGGACTGCTAAGGACAATACTCCACTATATCCTTAACATAGAAAATAGTAATTGGTTGCTGCTATATTCATGTTTAAAATAGACATCTAAAAATATATTTGGAATACTTAGAAGAACACTATATTCATTGCTTCATTGCTACAAGTTACAAAATGCAAGCAGACGATCGAACAGTTTGGGACCACATGATGGTAAAACAGACAGTGGCCAGAGACTGAAAAATGACCTGTAAAGTTTTGGACAGTTTTCACACCTTGGCGGACATCATTGATATTGTATTGACATACATCTCGATAGAAGAAAGGTAACTGCTGCGTCATGCCTAACCCACCCACGAAGACGACACAGTATTTATGTGTGTGTGCGCTGCGCGTCTTGTCATTTTGCTGAGAAATGACACATTGATGCTTCTAAATAAAGTGTGATATTATTCCACATTGTTTCGTTTGAGTAAAGAAGCGAAGGCAATTGACCCGTTGCTATAATCCGACATTAGGTTAATTCCATGAATGAGAACACATGCATTCTATAAATCGCTTTGCATTATCTTTTGAGAACTATAAAAAGGCTCAGTGGTTCTAATCTAGTGTTGAGCTAAATCTGAAATGAAATTGTAGAGTAATTACAGTAGCAAGGTATACTAGCTCAACAGGATGCATCTGTAGCAGGTTGGGTGTGTGTCTGTGTGCGGACCGCGGTTCTGTCTCCCGGAACTGCGACACAAAACCGTGGAAGTTTGTAGCTCTGTTTCGGTTTCAGAACCGTTACACCCATACTCCTTTCAGATAATACCAGCCCTCCGATATCATTCCGCCTCTAAAACCACTTCCATGTGTAATTTACATAGGCCTCAAACCCATTTCATTTCAGGTCTCAAGGTTAACGTAGGATCCTGCCTGAATAGTTGTACTACTCTTCCTCCACTCCCAATACATTGTTGCATTGATTTAATAATGGCTCGTGAAGCGCTGACGTGAGCATATTAGGGTCATAGTGGGGTCCTGAAGCACGCAGGGTACCCACCTACAGTACCTGAGGCAGAGCATTATATACGGGGATAATAATCGTATCCCCGCGCACATGCACACACACCAACATAGTGTCCCATGTGTCTCTCCTTCCTCGCCCTTACCCCAGCGTGCGTGCACGCACACACACACACACACACACACACACACACACACACAACCTTCCTTTCTCATTGGTTAGTGTTGCATTCACTGCCCTGGGGCAGGTAGGCTTTAGTAATGACTTCGTGCTTTGTTTTCATGGTCCGCGGACGTCGAAAATGCATGAATGCCATCGCGCTGAGCCCCCCCTTCCCCCACCCAGTCAATGGTTAACTGTTCGGCGGTGTTTCAAAGTATCGCTGGTGCGTCCCACCTGACCGGTCTCTCTGTAACTCCTGACCTGGGCTTGTGCTCCCCTCACCCCCATGCCCCCCCTCCTCCACCCTAAACCCGTCTCCTTATACAGTTATCTGCCTCCTTTGTGCAACCTAAGCTCGTAGATAAGAGCAGCCTGTACCACTCATGTCCGCCTGGCTCATTCTCGCTCATTCATCGGGGGGGAATGTGCCAGTTCACGTCGGAGGCCGCAGGTGGATGGCGTGGCCACCCCCCCCCGCCCTGTCTCTCCTAAAGCAAACATAGGCATAGTTTAGTCACCTTCCTGAGCTTGTGTATTCCTTGAGGGTGTTGTAACTCCGGGATGTCTGTGTCTGCTGGGGTGTGGGTTCTAATGTGGGAAATGGGTGTGAAACACACTGCTGTCACGTGTGACGCCATTGGTGGAGATTAGCCGTCTTTTGTCTCCTCGTTTGTTTGCCTTCTCGTCACTCCCGGCGGACGGACAGACAGACGGACGGACTGACAGGTGGCCGTGTTCATAATAAAGCAGATCTGCCAAGACAACCGATGGCAGTGATCCAGCAGGACGCCATCTGCAGGGCGCGTCCCAAACGCCTAGCCTCCGGCTGCGCTTGAAGAGCGAGGGAAGAGGGTTCCTTAGAACAACAAGAGGTGTTGCTGGTAGTGACGCGCCACACACCTTTATAGGGTGCGTGGCGGACTGCGGGGCGTGTTCAAGGTGGGAGCAGGTGTAAACAGACGCGGGGTTAATGCTTGGAGGATACGTGGCTTGGCCCTGTAATCTGGTCTGGGTCACAGTCTCCCGTGATCTCTGTTCCTAGCGGTCTATTAGGTGTTAGGACGAGGTGTGACCCCCGTGAATAGTCTCCATGGTCGGACTAATGAACACCTGGTGGTGAACAGGTAAAAAAAAAAAACTGTTTTAGCCAGATAACACTTTTCAGTTGAACACGGGCATCTCTCCGTGCATTTTTATATATATACAATTATTAATTCAAATTGGGTTTTAAATTATATAGGAGTAAGGTGTAGAGAGGAAGGCATACCCGCAAGACAAATTGGATTCAGACGTTTATACATGACCTGTGGTCTGAGATACTTCACTGAGCGGTGCACAGATTTGAAGTCAATGCTAATGTAGTGTAATGCAATGTATAAAACTCAATTTCAGAATACATTGTGTGAAAGCATTGCTACTAATGGAGGGTTAGTTTATAGCGATATGTAAGCTACAGTATATGTATGCACAACTGTATGTTTAAGTCTTCTAAAATCTAATTGAAGCTATTGAAGACCACTTAAAAGTAAAAAAAAAAAAAAAAAGAAACAACATACTGTACATTTGACAGCAAAATAGATTGCGGGTAAACAAGATTTTCTGAATACCTGTAGACAATTCAATTAGTTTTGAGATCATAGTATTACATTGCTCTCTAAAATGATACTATTATCTGAGAGACTAAGCAAAGCACTGTTGGAGCTGACCTAATTAGTTGCTAATTAAAAACATCTCTCATTACTTTTCCAATTGAACTCTCCATGCATGTATACAGTACATGTATCTTTAGTTCTTGTCATTTAACTGCAACGGTGAAGCTTTCATCGCGTGCTCACGGATCATTTTTGCCTCATCTTCCCCAGCGTGATCATTTGGCGCAGCACTTTGTTTCAGATTGTTGAATTGTTCCACCCTTCAACCCTGAGCGAACGAGGCTGTGATACATCTGCTCACAGGCCACATTATCTCATCAGCTGCCGTAACAGGTTGCAGTGCAGTACAGGAGTTGGCGTCCCTAGCCCCGTCCCTTTCCCCACCACCCCCATGGGTTGCTGGCAGTTGGAACGTTCCGGCGCATGCACACACACACACACACACACACACACACACACAGAGTCCCTAGATGCAGTCTGGCAGGCATAGTGCATCATCTTTCCGTCACAGGTGGGGGAAATCAAACAGCGGGATTGGCAGTCCAAAGGTGGTATCCACCTCACGGTTGACTGAGGTGTTTGGCTCACGTCTGTTGGAAAATGTAGAAATATCACTTTATTTTCCCTCCTCCGATGCAAGACAGACATTTTTCTTTTTGTACCCCCCTCTGGAAGGAGAACCACACTATTTAAACGGTTGATTCCACCGCCCAGAGACTGTGAGGTGTCTGTCTTATATATGCTTTGGTGTGGGTACTGGTCGCTTGTTTGTTTGCATGCCGCTGCCCGTACGCAAATTGCAGCCTTAAGGCTGCAAGTGTGCTGCTCGCCGTCTCCCCTCTTCATCTGGGTTTGTTTGTGACTATTGTCGCCGGAGCTGTTGATCAAAGGCTGATCTCTCCCCCCCTCCTTCTTCTCCTCACGGGGGCCGTGGAAAGGCCTCGGTTTGCAAACGGCAGATGTTCTCCCCTCTCTGCGCGATCCTCGGTTAGAGCTATTCTTTACCGGCTTCAGCTAATGGCCCTCGCCAGTGTCAGATACGCTGGGATCGTTTTCCTTTCCCCTCCCCCTTTTCTGTTGTTGTTGCTTTGTGCACTTGGAATGCAGGGATGCGCTGTGAACGCCAGGGATATCTTGTTTCCCTCATTGTGCTCCTCTGCGGAATTCTGGCCGGAGGAATCTCTCTCACAGTAATTGGGTGTGAATGAAACACTAAGCCTATTGTCTTCGGTGCGGCCTTGAATTTAAGGCTAGCCGTTGAACAAGCCCAGACGGAGGGCAGTACGGCTAGAGAGAGAGAGAGAGAGAGAGAGAGAGAGAGAGAGAGAGAGAGAGAGAGAGAGAGAGAGACTCAGAAGAGATTGAGAAGAGAAAAGAGAGATAGACGGATGGGGAGAGGTAGAGAGAGAGAGGGAGAGAGATGGAGACAGGCAGAGGCAGAAAGTGAGAACATTGAAGGAGAAGAGCGCTGCACAGTGGTAGCAGGGGGGAATGTAATGGAACAGAGTGGACAATAAAGAGACGATGTCAGAAGCCTTAATGGCAGAAGAACCGCGATTGAAAGTTGGCACGTAAGCATTTTCTTTCCCCCAGCGAGGCTGTGTGAAGACCGGTCCAACGTACAGTACGGGTGGTTGAATTAGGACAAATGGCAGAGGGGACGATGGAAAATGGGGAAGGGAGGGGGGGCGAGTGGGCACGTTTGATGGAAACAGCCAGCTCAGGTCCAGCTCTTTATACGGCAAGCAGGAGATTGATTGAGAGATTCGGCGGGCCTAATTGTGCCGCACCATCTGCCCACGTTACAGAACCCGCCAGGCATGTGACACCTTTTAACAGGCACACTGACGAGCAGATGTGTGTGTGTGTGTGTGTGTGTGTGTGTGTGTTCATGCATCAATCCTTTTTTTTATCATAATCTATTTTTTTTCCCTCTTATGAAGACATACATTATTCGTATCAACTGCAACAAGCTAACACTTATGTATCGTCTAAATCCCAAAACTAAAATTATTCTCTAATTAAAATATATGCCTAGCCAGGTGCTCTGTATATACAAAGGATACATTAACAGGTGTAGTAATATAACTTGGAATGAAATAGCCCACCGGCTAAATACTCAAGCTTTCAAGTTTTCATAACAGTATTTGCTGAAACAACTTTCAAACCACTATTGTCATTACTAAAGTCAATTGCTATTTAACAATGACACATTGTTGACAGGCAGCAGTCAAGTTTGCTAGAGAAACACATTACTTCCAGCAGACTCCAATACATTCACAACATGCATTAAATGTTGCACAGCCACAACAAATAAATGAAAATGAGCTTGACCAAGGGCCAGCTGACGAATGAAGAATAACATAATGTATACATTTTATAATGACAGGGAAATGAATGCACACATCTTGTGAAAGCGTCAAGTGTCGACAATCTTCGTCATGCGGTACATGCTACAAATCGTAACACGAGGAAGCAGATTCATCATGTTACCATACAGCTTTACTTATGCCTCTACTTACTGAAGGGGGAAGAAAAAAACTCTGATAGAATCTCTCTTGAAATTGGATAGCTTTCTCTTGCCAACGGGTGAACATGGGATGAGTGAATAAGGAAATTGGATTTGCATAGCAAATCACCAACAACTATTCTTCTCCCTTCTATGCTGATGCCAGGGACCTGATTTGGCTACGCCAAACACTCTGTCTGATTACAGTAGTTTTGGCTATCAAACTGTCCCATATCGGCACTCGATCATATGATTAATTGCAATCGCTGTTTATGTCACTGTTTTTCTAATGTGACGTTTGAAGTGCAATTGAACAACAACAGGCCTATCGAACAATAACATTCCATGCATTTTCTAATGTATTTTTGTTCATTGCATATAAAATCCCAAGTGAACTGTTGTTCTCTATAAGAAAACTTTACTGCCACATTTATTGAATAATCAAGTCAGAATATATGCGGCTTGAGAAACATACATGAAATCCTTGTAAATGTCTAACAGCACTCCAAGCCACTAAACATGACAATATAGTAATGGATTTTTAATTTATTTGCCAGACTAGTGGTTTCACTAAAGCCAGCCCTATAGATAATGCTCTGAAATGTGACAGCATGGGTAAAAATTAACTTTGTTGCTGGGGTAATTCGTCTGAAAAGGTTTTGTGCTATTTTATTTATTTTTTGGACCCCTTATGGTTGTCATGCCTAGTTGTCCTTCTGTTCATGCTGGGTGTTCCGTCCGTTTGATTCGTCCACAGAAGATCGGGGACCCTGGCATGTATCCCCTGTTCTGCATACTCATATCCCTAAGTCCCTCTTGTGCTTATTATTCAGTAGATGCACTGCTTGGCACAAGGACAAATGTTTGCATAATTTATGCATGACGGTCATCAATTTTTGAAAAATTGTCCCAGCTATTTTTTATTTTTGGCTTTTAGCTAAATAGATGGACTCCGGTCTATAAACTCCGGACATGAAACAGTGAGAGGAAAGCATACTTTATAATTATGTTTATGTAAATAGTGCTCATAGTAAGTTAAAGTTATACTACCTGACTCAAACATACTCCACAGATCTCATTGTTGAAATAAATTAAACAATTGGAATACACTGTCATGCCTAATAGCAATCTTTCATTGCTTTCTCATGAATAAGGGAGAGATGAGCGAGGCGTGTAAAAGGTAGGCCCACAGTATTCCTCTCTGGTAATATTCCTCACATATTTGACGTGTGTGTGTAGGGGTGTATTTCTAATGCGATGTTCAAAGAAACAGGTCCCCTGAGAGAAGAGGAAGGGTTATTATTCCATATCCCATGATGCAGAGCTTGTATTTGCATGAACCATAATTAGCCACGCTTTATTTTGAACGACTGAAGGGAAGAAATGTTTGGTGTCCTTTATGTTCATCCTACAATTCATAAACCTATTACCATTTTCCACTGTTACCGACAACAGGCCTTATATTAACAGTCTGTGGTTGCTACGGCTATGATGACAATTAATTGTTGTGCAGAACAGGAAGGGTAGCCAGCTGTGCTTTACCCAGTTAGTACCCATGCACCTCTTGAGTGTAGAGCTATCATCGTTTCTGTTTAATTCTGAAATTGCCTAGTTTCCAATATCAAAATAAACCTTGTTTTTATATTTTTTTTGGCTCCTCTTTCTGTCCCTCACATAACAAAACATAAAGCAGCCTCTGTTTTGAAGCCTGCAATATTCATTTTTTTATGAACTTGCCAAACCCGTAGTTTAATCACTAAAATATAATTTGATTGTTATCTAAAATGTCGGGTGGGTATTAGCGAGCTTATCTCACTTGTTTTTTACGCTATTAGCTGTACTTCACAAAATACCATAACTTGGAATAAAGGCAATAACTTTGTACTGTCATTTAAGGAACATTATATTTGCTATTGCATTTTTATTTTGAATTAAGGATAGGACATCTATTGAATTTACACAGCTAATACATTGTTAGTATAATCAATCATATAATCAATCAGGAAATGATTTGTATGTAAAACATATTTGTAGTCAAATATGTTTTATACAGATCATTGTGTGCTTTGGAGCCCCATTCTAATGGGTTGTTTCTGTTCTGAGCTCATCAGATCATATTAGTTTTCTCTCCGTGCGTCATAAGCGTTCCCATTTATGCCTGCTGTTTGCAAACGTGGAACCGATCAATAACTCTGCAGAGAGTTGTTTGCATAGTAACCGGTGTACAGATGCTAAGGGATGGAAATTAAGCTGAGCTACAGGGAAACATTTTACCACAGGTAAAGGTGTCTGTAGAGAGATTTGGAAAATGGCTTCAGCATCTTGCACATACAGTATCATTCCTTCTTCTTATATCTAGTCAAATGTTTTCCCCTTTGTCAAATTATTCTATTAAGTCTTCTTTTTTGTAGGAAAACCTAAACTACGCCGGTATAGCTATCGACACGAAGCTGTTTGGTCAGTTCAGTTGCTACTCGGACACATTTGCAATGCTTTCTAGACTGATTCTCATGGCAAAATTGATTGATTGTATTGTTTCAGTGTGACAAGCTAGCAATAGCCACCATACCAACCAGGATGCAAGCCTCATACCCCTGTTGGCTTGCTTCTTTGTCTACTTCATCTTCTATTGTCTTCTTATATTATGCTTTTTTCTTGTACTTCATAATGCTTCTTCTTATTTTTCTTCTGGAAAAGTAAATCTACAAATGCATTTCCTTTCCTTTACCTGCACAGCAGGCGGTGTTTGGATGCATTAGCTAACATATTAACAGCGATTATTCTTTGGTTTTGGAGGGAGTGCTCCCACACCAGTTGACTCCTCAGATTTGAGCTTAACCATTCATTGCAATCCATAAGAGGCAGTGCCAAGGCAGTGATGGAGGACCGAGAATATTTCAAACAGATTTCTCAGCGGGTTTGACTTCAAGATGAAACGATGAATACATTCCATGACCCCAGCCAGACACTCACATTTCCACCTATGTTCATTTCAAAAGTATGTTGTCACTGAAAGACAATCATTGCAGAAGCCAATGAGAGAAATGAGAAATGCATACAAACTAATTACAAATATCCGTAACTATTCTTCCACACCAAAAGAAAAAGTGCTTTATTTCCGAAGGATGTGAAAAAGTGACCTAGGACCTGATCTAAGGGCGTGTGTATTAAAGTGTTTAATTACTTAGTAGTTTTGAACTAATTTAATATGTGCACTGAAATCGGACAAATATTAATTCAAAGTTCACAATATAAAATATCACAATCAAAATATTAATTCAAAGTTCACAATATTCTGACCTGATTTAACAAGCCATTTATGGCGTACCTCAATCTGGAAATCTAATTTGTACGACCATTAGACCTACTACGACTCTCAGTGGTTTTAACCTTTGTGACCCTCCCTTCCATTATAAGCTCAGAGCTGCAGTACAGCATTGGTTCACTTAGTGTTCACAAGTTAAATTTGACGCACATGCACATATGTCTTTGAGCTGGAATCTGATTGGGCAGCAAAAGAAGGGATATTTGTCTTCATATGGATAAAACTGCTCTGATGCAAAGTAATATTAATTGGATTCGAAGATTTCCCCTCAATCTGATCCACATACAGTAGTTGAGAAAAGAAGACCAGACAAATGCAAGCTGCTGTAATCAATCACCTTCCAAATCCGACCACTCTGGAGCGCTACTCACAAACTCCAAACTCCACAATTCAGGATGATTAGACCAGTCCTCTCAAAAGATCGTGTTGGAATATAGTGAAAAAAATACAAATCAAGCCTATTTTTTTTTGGGGGGGGGGCTCTAATCTCCCTCATGACTATGTGAACATTTATATGGGAAAAAAATGAATTTCATGAACGTCTCTTTCAGGTCATAGTGCTGCATGGCCTTGTGGGAGCTTTTGTTTTTCGTGGCTGCTATCAATTATTTTAATGATCCAGGGTGTGAAGGCTTGTTATGAATTACACAAATTTGCCTTGAACTAATGATATAGCCCTCAAGGGACAAAGGAAAATGCTGGAACTTCCAACCATTATGAAACAAAGCTGCATCATTTCAATGTGGTGTATTTTGTTCATCCAAATGGTTAGTTTGGGGGACTGTTTTTCTTCTTCCTTGGCATGGCCATATTAGTCATATCCAGTTTTCATTTTGGAAATATGCATGGAATTTGATTAAAGCCTCTCCACCTCAAGATGATACCACATTTTTCAGAGGAAATGCGGGCCTGTAGGGGGACGACTTAAGTCTTAAGTTAATCAGTGACATCCCTAATTAACCCTCACTAATGGTGAGCCATTTTCTCCTGCTCAGCTGGTCTGCCCAGCTCTGCGGAGAGTTGCCCAACGATGTTCCAAAGATTTTTCACATGAAATGTGTGGCGCTGGCTGCTGTAGTAATATTTGCGCTCCTCCCTATGGACATATTGGGTAATAAGTATGTGATCCACCAGCGCTGTCTCACACAGATGATGTTATTAGACTTGCCAGCCCGAGGTATCAGCTGTGTGTATTGGACGTCTGTCAGAGCAGACACCCACCATCCTCTCAAACCCCATCCCAAACTCCCCCCACCCACTTCCCTCTGCTAAAAACCAACTGGCCCAGGAATTGCATGCCAAGAGCCCCAAAGACCCTCTCTTCTCTGTCTCAGCTGCCAGAAAGTCAAAAGAACGACTCCTGGCAATGGCGGTAAATTTTCCCCTCTTCCTCACAATACAGGAGCAAATAGAAATGACTCTGTGGCTTTGGCGAGGTTTGTAGGGGGAAAATTAGCTAGATATGTGGGTGGGGCAATGGCGGGGGGTGTTACAGGCAGGATAGCACATCACACATTCTCCTGGTGGCCTGTTGCAGGCACACACGAATTCCTCTGTCGGTTTGATCCAAAAAATAAATGAGAAAAATGAAGGAGGAGGGCGAAAATGTCCCTCGCTTGAGCTTTGGACTCCCGACTAGGACAGGGCCCGTATTGATGCCTCCCAGGGTCGGACATGCCTCATCAACCAAGACCTCTGGCCGCGTCCGCCTTTCCTGGATTTGTGACATGTCTTCACATGCCACAATCTTTATCTTGCAGTAATCTTTGTAAGGTATTATTATTTTAGGCCGTTATTATTTGTTATTATATGGTCTTTAAATAAGGCTAAAGCACAATTACTAACTCAATGTTGACCATACTACAACTAACAATGGATTGTTGTACTTTAACCAAGGATTGTTCAGGGTTAATAATGATTTTGTATTACTCTTAAACGAAAAGTAGCTAGGCAACTAGCCTTTAGCACAGTAGAGACCAATCTCTTTGTCCAAATTGAATACAGGTTGGTCCCAAAGACCCCGTCATCCCCCCAGCGTAGATTTGCCTTAGTACAGTATCGATCCAGAACAGGCCAATGTCATCAGCTGAAAGTCCTCTATTATCCTGTTGGCATAAACAGGAGGCAATCTCATTAAAAATACTGGTCTCTGTGTGGCCATGAAACATTACCACACATTTGGGATCCGGTGATCTCCCAAGTGGAAGGCAGTCACTACCTTCCTTTCTTCAATGTATCTTCTGAATGCGAGGGCAAATGGTGTTGGTGGCTGCAAGACCAGTTGGCGTTCAGCTATGAGAATTAGTGACTGTGAGGAAGTACCTGAAGTAAGAGGATAGAGGTGTGTGTGTGTGTGTGTGTGTGTGTGTGCGCGGGCACACCACTGCTTGTGCTCCCTAGTGTGGCATCTTCTAACAATGCACTAATCATCAGGCTGCACACCTTCCGTAATAACCTGTATTGTTATGCTGCCCAATGTAAACATTCGGTATACTTCTGAATGGCCTCAGAGGTCCATTTGGCTAAACCCCATTATAGAAAGTGTGCTGTGCTCTTTTCGTTGTTGCACTTAATATAAAGCTTCTTTCTCAAACTCACGAAAATAGTTTAATGTTTTAAATGACTTCTAGCAGCAAAAAGTTGCCCAGCATTCATGAAAAATTAACAGGCGGGGGGCATCTTTTCTCCCGGCGTTGAGACCGGAAATTCCTACACAGTGCATAGATCTATTGTCGCATTTACAAAATACTGTATGTGACGGAGTGCTGTTATGGGCCAGAACGAGGCCGTAAAATCTGTGGTTTACAGTCTTCCCATCTACCTTGACACATACCCATGGCCTCTGACTGTTTTGTGGCAGAGAGTTGCCCCGGGTTACTAGAGAGGTTGTGTGTGTGTGCGTGTCAGGATAAATACATATGTACGCAGATCACACCTAGTCCAGCATAGCGCAGATAGGCTTCATTCACATTCCTGGTTGATACTGACCATCTCAAATACGGCTATCCATCTCTCACCACTAAACAGGGACAGGACATACTGATAGCTTCAAGGTTGGTGTTTGAGCTGTTTCTTTCTCTGTGGTACTGGTCTCAGTTCACACACACAAAAAGAGAGCCCTTGTTAGTGCATCTGGAATGCCCTACACCTGCACCTGGCTACAAAAGGTTGTAGTGTTTAGTACACACACACATATACAGTATATATATATATATATATATATATACACACAGTATCTCACAAAAGTGAGTACACCCCTCACATATTTGCAAATATGTGAGCATATCTTTTCATGTGA
>JAODUK010061711.1:0-17592 GCA_027564635.1 Typhlichthys eigenmanni
ATAGATATAGATATATATATATATTGATATATATATCTATATATATTAGTGCTGTCAATCAATTAAAAAATGTTATCGTGTTAATCACAGTCATGGGTGGTGATTTATCCTGATTAATCAAATGTTTTAAATATTTGAATTTGTAAATGTGCAGTGTTTAAATAAATGCATGACAAACTGGTTTAAAGAAACAGTTTTTTCAGATGTATATATTAACAATTAGTTCTGACCAAGCGATTTGATTGGACAAGAGGCATTCCATTAGTGCCAATATTTCAGTCTACACACTGGGATGTATGTAACAAGCTAGCGTGATGTTTATGTTACTTGGTAACTGTCCAGTCACGTAGTTGTGGCATGCGCAGAACCAGACTGAACCCGAACAGACTGATAGAAGTTTAGAACAATGGTTGCGGGACTATTTGTGTTGACTGAGCCAAATAAATTATTAAATAAACAAATTATTTTCTTTTGGCACGTATTACTATTAATAACAAATAAAAGGTGTGTGTCTAACTGTTGTATAAAAGCTATAACACTCTCCCTGTAATTGTACAATCTCGTAATTTGTTGAGGCATATCCATATGAATGCGAAGGTTCAGTTTAACTTCGCCACGAGAATCAGTCTTTGAAGCCTAAAAATCATTGAGAATTTGTCAGAGTAGCAACTGAACATACCACGTAGCATCGTATTGATAGCTATACTGTACAGGAGTGGTTTTGTTTTTTTTATAGAAACTTGCCATTCAGCAAAGCAGATACTGTCTCCTCTGTCATAGTATTGGGGTTTTCCGTGATCTACTGGTGCAGTCTATGGAGGCTTTGACCTTATCACACTAGACTAGGTAAACACCCACATTGATAACGGAAAGAAGTTGCGGTCAAACTTGATAAAATGCGTGAAAAGAAAGAACGTGCTCAAATTCTTAGATTAATCACATGCGTTAACGCAGTATCATAATTATTACCTTTACATATACAGTATGTATATATGCATACATAATTTTGCCTATTGACCCATTCACATCTCAGTTACAGTATGCTGATAATTATATAATCAAAGTGTCATGTAATTCATAAACATGAAGGATGGAGCTGAAGCTAAATCTGGTGCAACACATCTCTCTCTTTTGAGATGAATGTATTGACACAAATCGTTTTAATAAAAATGTGACGTTCTTGTATATTGCCTATAGGATTCATATAAGACCACTTAATGTCACTGAAGATACAATTGATTAATCTTTGTTTGTACAGTATGTTTGTTTGTTTGTGTGTTAATTTCTCTCATTAGTGCATATGTTTTCATATGTTTTCTAATAGATGCGCAATTTCCCTTCAAGAGTTACTTTAATAATGTTACTTTAATAAGATGATATTCAATTCAATGAGTTGGTGTTGATTTGTGAAGGCTTCTGGTAGCCTTGCATGTCCTGATGTTGCGTCTACATCTACAATGCTGTTGTGCTTTGCGTGAACCTAACACTGTTCGACTCCATCAAGGGAACAGCAAAGGGTCTAGTAATTTCTGCTGCTTCCCCAGCTCTCACACACCCATGCATGTGCACGCAGACGTGCATGCACACGCACGCACACACGCACACACAGGATGAGGCCGTGAAAGAGCAGTTGGATGTACAGCTCTGATGGTGTGTCTAAGATGAAGACTCCTTAATAAAGCATGAGCCTTAGATGCACAGTGTGAGTGTATGCGTGCGTGTGTGCGCGCATGTGCTTGTGTCTAAGGGATTAAACGGGATGGGGGGGGGGGCTGTTTGATCATGCAAGAGCTAAGGCTGCGACAGCACAGGTCAGTTGTTATGCAGAAATATGAAATATGTTAAAGGAGTTTTCAAATTTCATGCTCCTTTTCACTTTTTGACACAGTTCCTTGACTCAAAGCAATGTAGTTGACCTTCTTAGGTGAAAATACCACATCAATTATGTGGGATAGCATGATCACAAGCACAACTCTCAGATTTCAGTGACTGTTGCTTTAATTTTAACAAGCCACTGCCCACCCTGTCCCGACTTCCACGTATCTGTGTTGATGTGAAGATACAACTGCTTTACTGATAGTACTCAAACAAGCTTTAAACATAGTTTTATGGGTTTTGAACCACATACGGTTTATTTTCAGCAGTGTTCTCAAGGTGTTGATATTGCGCATTAATTCCATCTCACCTCGCCGTAACTCACCATAAACACATTAGCAGCTAGTCACACAGCCCTGTGAAGGAACAGAGGTGGTACATTTTGATAACCAGCCATGTATCTAATAAGCACATTTTTTCATGATGGTCAAATTATACCATAGCACAACATCGCAGCCATCCTTGCCCGCTAAACAGCCATGTACCCAATAAGCACATATTAATTAATGAATGAAGGGTTACATAGCACGAAACTGCAGCCATTCTTGCCACTACCGTATAGGGTTATGATAGATAGGTGGCTAGCTGCTAGCTTCTAGCAACAACACAAAGTTATATTCGGTTAAACAAGAAACGTTAAAGTTAAAGTCACAAAGACATATTCTATCTTTGTTATTATCACGGACATAACGTTAAATGTTTTGTATGATATGACCGATCACTGACACAGATAAAAGCATTAGGCTATTACTTGCGGTACCAAACAGGGCAATCCGTTTCCGGCAGGGAATTCAATTTCGGTATGACACGCGAGTGTGTCTTTATCAATGAGCAATGTTTAGGTTAAGTAAATCAACATAACATTATTTAAGCAGCCTATGTGTAATCCGTTTACTGTTTCAATAGCCTATATTAATCTAATGTAGTTATTGATGTGCACAGTGCATCTCTTGATAATATGCCTGTCCTGCAGACTAGTCGTTTATGCTATGGTGGCCTACCAGTTACTGTATCAAAAACTAGATTTACAGATTTGGTCATCTGCAAATGTTGAACATTAAAATTTTACTTACAGTTTGTGTACTGGCGATCAACATCAGTTCCTTGCCTTATACTACGTAGCTGGCCATATCCTCATTGGGGCATTACCAAACAAACTGTGTGCATTAATCAACACAACATATGCACTTTTCTCTCATTCGCCTGTTTCCCCCTCCCTTTTTTTGCCAATACAGACCAGGAAGTTAACAGTCCACTTTGAAAGGCTTACTACTTCTCCGTGTCACATCGACATGGCTAATTCCACAAACAACTTGAAATACTTGGTTTTCATGGAATGTGTCCTGTAAGATGCCATGAAACATGTTACTGTATACCTGTAATGTATGTAATGTTAAACATATATATATATATATATATATATATATATATACTGTATATATATATACAGTATATATATATGTTATGTGTATATGTTTACAATTACAGTAGGTTCCTAGCAAAAAAAATATCCAATAGTGTCCATAGCAGTAAATATAAGGGATGCTCTGTGTTGCTCAGCATAATATGTGTTTTCGCCACTGTGAGTGTGTTTGTGTTGGTTTGACCATGGAGTTCTGTTTTAGCACTCATTCCTTTATTATTCCGCTGTTTCCATCCTCATAGGCCCAACGCCATTTACTGAAATCAGTCCCTAGGTGGCATTTCAATACTGTTGTGCGCATCTTTATCAGCCCAAACACATTAACTATCAATAATATTTTATACATAGATTCAGCCTTCTTGTAGATATTCACTTTGAAGATAAGCAATGAAAAGACCCCCAGATCACAAAAAGATAATCCAATATAATCCAGAAATGTTGAACCCTCAAATTCTGGCGCTCATGGCACTTTAACAAACTCATTGCCCACTGCTGTGTGTGCATCTGCTACACCTGGGGGCCTTTCCTCAGCTCTGAATGTTACAGTTTCATGATCAATAATAATGATAATATTGTCCATAGGCTACATTAGAGAGATGGTTTTGTCATCTGACACATACAGTAAAGTGTAACAGATCAGATGCATTGTATAGGTCTTTGTAGGAAATATGTCCCCATTGTCAGAATGATGTCATAATAGGGACACACCGAGTGGTATTAATGTACTGTAACATGTTGGTGTGTGGGGGAACCCAGAGTCAACCCACAAGAACATGCAGAGATCATGCAAACTCCAAAGCATGAGTGCAAACCACTAACGCCATTGTGTAGCAACATATATGTAATGAATTAAATTAGTAGACACAATTAACATTTACGAGGTTACTGTGTGAACCGTTTCCAAATTGAAGATGGACAATCTATCCATATCCTTCGGCCTACAGAGGACAGTAATAACCAAACCCTTTATCAAGTATGCTGTAGCCATTCGTCTCAATTACTCTCGGCTGTCTGTACAGCCATGTATTGACTGCAGCGACGACAGTCTGGCGGGTGTGAACATAAATTAAGTATAGGATGCATCCATTCGCGGGCCATAGAGAGGCTGACTGATGCGCCATCAGTGCCTCTCAGGGTCATTAATTGACTGTTAAGCAGATAGATGTCATCCACAGAGGGGTAATTCTCACACTTACAAGCATGCCGCCCTCTGCACTGATAAAATACTGCTCTGATGAATGTCCTTGCGCATCTTCAACTCCAGTCTGCTGGAAGACTACGGCAGAGCAGCCATATTTAATTATGTAATTTTAGCGTAGTTTGTGGACTGTCAAAACCACCCCTGTCAAACTTGCATTAAAACAAGAACATACAGCCATGCACTGTGCTATTTTTACACCGTTAGCATTACAGAATTCCAAAGGACACGTTAGTTTTTGTCCGGCCCAATTTCTTTTCATTACAAACTGGAGTCTTGACAGCAGAGATCTTACTTGGTTAAACACGATCTCCATGTTGGAAAATATAGTTAAATTAGGTCCAGTTCAAATGGCCAGAATTCTACATTTAAATTAAACTTGAGGTTAATAACAAATTAATATTATTTACACGGGAAAAGGATTCATTCTGAATACTCCCACTGCAGAATATATTCAGATTCATACATTTATGTTGCGGGTGATTGTTCTTGCAGCATAAAAACATAAAAACAAGAACAGTACAAGATACCCACAGTCACGCAAAAACAAAATCGCAAACAAAATGAAAAAATAAAAAATAAAAGCTATGCAGTCTTGGTGGTTCCATGCTATTTCATATGGAATGACCTCTTCTAATATGCACTTGATACAAAAGGTCTGTGTTTGTTTGCCTCTGAAGCACATCTAATAATAATAATAATAATAATAATAACAATAATAGTAATAATAATAAAACATTTTATTAAAGAGACACCTTTCAAAACACTCAAGGACATTTTACAGTACATTAATGCTGGGCCAATTTAAAAGTGAACCCAATTTTTAGGAAACTTGGTAAAGAGGAGTTCAGTGAATGAGGTGACGCTGGGGGCAGAACAGCTGAAGGACTGAACCTTCAGCTAGTGAAGAGGCAAACTGTGGGGGGTGAAAATTAGCCTAGTGGATGAGCGAATAGAATGGCAGTAATGGAGCGGAACTCGGAAAAATGCAATGGAATGCTATATCAAGTCGGAATTCCAAGTCGGGCAACATTTTTCAAGGCTGAGTTTGCCAACACAACACACACACGACGTCACAGCAATGTGGCGGCACAGTTGGCAAATTGGCAATAAGCAAAAATATCTTTAATATTCCTACTTTTTGTAGCGTTTGTGTTTTGAAACATATTTGCAGTAGTCTATAGCCTGCTCCTTCCATCTCTCTAGTGTGATAATCTGTTAAATCAGATGCTCTAGTGTCAGCATTTCTCACTCTTTCTCTTCACTAATGGCACTGTGGACAGATTTTTTTTGTCCTCAGTAAATGATTGGAAAAGTTTAGAGACTTGTTATAAACATCAATTTGCTGCAGACGTCCAAGTTTTCCCAAGCAGATGCACTGGGACACATTTAGATTGGAAGTAGGTAAAACCTACTCGGAAATATCGACTTCCGACCTGCAATGGATTTCAGCATAAGTATATGCCGAGAGAAGGTCAAAGAGGTAGGAGGAGCCAGGTTATGAGGGGGCTTTGTATGTAAGGAGTCTTAATTCGACATTGCCCAGGAGCTTGAATCAGGATTGGTGTTATGTGTTTCTGTTGACCTTGGGTTGGTGAGTATTCTGGCTGCAGAGTACTGGACAATGTTTTGTTGCTTGATCTGCTTTATTTATTTCTTTATTTATTTCTTTATAAACGATTAACTTTATTACACAATGAATTACACACAACTTACTCTCTTTAAAATGGCAAGCAATGGCACACAACATTATCTAACAGTAATAATTGTACATTTACAAAATGACAGTCGAACGGCATACTGTGTGTGTGTGTGTGTGTGTTTGTGTGTGTGTGTGTGTGTGGGTACCGGCGTGTCCTCTAGGTAGGTAGACTATGTACCTTTAGCATAACAGTCTAATTGGAGAGGCTCTTTATTGACTCGCTAGAATCTAGATTATGTGTCTGTCACTGTAGAAAAGTGAGCGACTGTTATGATCCAGTGTTGTACTCGTCTCTCTTTGACTGGCTGTACTGTCATTTCACATCCGTTCATAATATGTCTCCCCAGCTTACTTTTCCCATCATATCAGTGCCTCGAGAAAATGCCTTTTTAAGTACTAGCCTTGAATTTGACAACTGTAATCACAAATGTTATTGGTATTACAATTGGTATTCCAACACATTTACTGTTGGATGAGGTGATAAGCATACGTTGCTAACATTAAAACAGCAGCTTGACAAACTTGGCAATGTATTGTCATTTGGCTGCATTGCTCATTATGCAACTGCATTCTGATTCTAGGATATACTGTCATACTGTGTGGAGCCAAAGCCTTCATGTGTTGAAATTAAAATGTTTTGATATTAATTCCTGAAATTAGAATAAGCCTAAACCACAGAGCTATAAAGGCATGAAGAGAAAGAAAAAAAAACATAGCATAATACCGTGACACCGTTATGTCTTAAAAAATACTGTGATTTCCATTTTTGCTGATACCGCCCAGCCCTACTTAGTTTGAAGCCTGTGCACTGCAAGCTGCTCCCCTCCTGAATGGGCAGTATGCCCATGATACAGTAGGCTCATAACCTCTCGTGGGTCGAATTCTGTGTTATCTTTTTATGCTGTACAACAGGTGGCGCCTGGGGTGGAGGTAGCTTCTCACATAAATAGCTTTCCTGCGCGTAACGGCCATACAAGGTTGCAAGCATGACGCCTAAATAGACTGGCTTATTGTCAGACTGCACTTCTGAAAGATGTGCCTCGTCTGTGGCAGCCTGCTGGCACTGATCAACCAATCAGTGTTTAGCACGCTGGCATGAATCCTTCCTGATTTTACATCATAGATTTGATGTGTAAAGTTTGTATGTCTCAGTTTTGTAAGCGTGACATACATAGCATAAACATTTAAAGGTGGATTCAGTGATTATAAGATGATAATAGTAGGGCTGCCAAAATAACATGTTAATTTCGATTAACTAATTATAGAAAAAGAATGCATCCGTTAAATGAATGCATAATTCATTACATAAAACATATTGATAGCCCCTACCCCCTAGTTATTGTGGCTAACTTGCTGTGGAAAATTCACAGCCCGAGTACGTGAATCCAGAAGAACGTAAACATCAGAGGCTGAAGAAGATATTTCTGATGCGTCCAAATACACATAGTAATGATATCAATGCAAATATCGGTCTGAACCAAACATTGCTTTTTAATTAGGCCTACCTTAGGTGAGAACGTGTCTGACACCGACAACCTCCATTTGGGCAAAACTGTTGTTGCCAGCGTTCAGTGTAAAAAATAAAGCACAGAGGAAGTTCAGGCATGACACGATTCATGTTGCTGAATTGTCAGGTGACAGCTGTTTGTTGCTTTACACACATTGGTCAATAATATGAGTGTGATTATACTTAAGCTGGTTAACCTGCCGCTTCCCTTGCTAGCCCGTTAGCTCTCTCCTCCTCCCCCTGCACCGCCTTCTTCTGTTGTGCGTCTGCGTTGCTCGTTGTATGTTGTCTTTGTGGTTTGCTCAGTTCTGTTCCTTGGGGGTGTCCCTTTACTACTCTCCCTGCCTGCGGCTTTCCATGTATGCGAATGGAAAGGGCTTTTCGTGTATGAGCATGGAAGTGCAGGGAGCTCCCAGAACATAAACATACCTCCAAATGTCAATAGTTAAATTAATAAATATTACTTTGACAAATTTGATTTATGAGGTGAATGCATCATCAATAAGCTATATCGGAATACATTTTCACGACCACTAAATTATTTGCCAAAGGTTAGCATCATGAGATGAATTAATTAAGGTGAATAATAAAATTGGCTTCATAATTTCTGTAGCACGTCCTGCTATGACACTCCTCTTTCGTTCAGCCATGACTGTGCATGCATGACCTGTGTCGGATTGGCGTCGGTAGTCAGGGTGAGCACTGCGGTGCGCTTCTGCGACCTGTACGTTCGCTGTTTAGTGCACGTCAACAGCAGCAGTGGAGGCGAGAAGCAAAGAGTACATGCACTCTTGTGATCACGACGAAAGTTGTGTGCACAGACGGTTGTTTAAATGAAATAGGTCCAACGTAGAAGAGAGAAACTGAAACTGGTGTCGATCCTATTGACACTAGAATCGATCTTCAAAAACGAGACGTAGTATCTGGAGTATCAATATGTTGGGATCGATCAGCCCACCCATACTGCAGTTCCAAGTAGGCCTAGGCTTGACACGAACGATGTTGTTTCACCACACTATAATGATTATTGTTGATCTTTATTTACTCCACATGATTCATTTTGCATTTGCATCTGTTTTGATTTGTGAAACAGAATAAAATATGCACATCATTTGACACAAAATTCAGTTTACATCATAACACCCTATAAATGGTGAGATAAATACAATATGCATTCATGTTGCCAGTGCAGTAGCTTACTGAACTGTCATTGGCGATATGTAAGGGAGCAAAAGGCAAATAATGATTTGTGTGATTAATTTAGATTAATTAATCACAAAGCATCTCATTAATACATTTGTTTTAATCACTTCACAGCTTTAGCATATACACATTTAGTCAAATTGAGCAAATAGCTTCACGTTCCACTAAAAAAGAAAAAGATATCGGGTGTTTCTATACAGCCCTGGCTCTGTAAATGGGAACACAAACAAAGTGGTGCAGACCGCACCACATGGGCAGAGCTTCTGATGGAGCACTCTATGGCATTGAAGGGATAGGAATGTATGTTTTGATAAGGGCTCAAATATCAACAAGCTTTCTGGATCACTTGGAACCCATGCAAGGTTCTCCACCTCTCCACCCTCAAACCTGAAAACTTTGCTGATTTACAGTTTTACTGGAGGCAGCCTTGGTCATCGTGTTTGTGGGGAAAGTGGTGGCAGAGAGGGTTTGGATGGCCTCAGCCCTCTTTGACCTGATATTTCTATCCACATTGGGGGAATATCTTTGATCAGACACAACTGACTGATTTGGTTTCTTCTTAGATAGTTTAAAGGATATTTTGGATGAACCTTGACTTTGAGCTCTGTGGACTTATGTCAATGGTGTGTTCCTGGGTGTTAGCTTGTTGCGTTTTGTGATATCCTCTGTCCTATTTACGCATCATTGCTTTTTCCTGCCTAAAACTCACATGGTAAATAATGAATGGCATCAGCCCGTCGCACGTGTTAGACTTTCTGTGTCTTTCTGAAGTCTGGGACACCGTGTCTTCTCACACAAACACACACGCGCACGCACACACACACACACACAAACACACTCGTGTACACGCACACGCACAGAATTGTACTTTTTTGTCGTAGGCCAGAAAATACGGTGAGTGGACTTTCCACATGCGTTGGCACATGTAGAGGCACTCTTCCAATCTTCTATAATTCGTAGTCCTCAGTCCATTTTCATGGGCTGGGCCTTTCATGGTACCGTAATCTGCCTGTGTGCCTAAAGGGCCTTTGTTTGTAAGGTAGGAATGAGAGACTGGAGAATTGCACACAAAATGAGGAGGCAGATGAGTAAAAGCAGCAAACGGCCTCTGATATTGGGCGACCCTGAAATGGGAGGTCTGAGCACCGTTATTACAAACCCTTGCATAGCCTCTCCCTCCATTCCTCCCTCTATCCACCGGTGTTCCACCGTCAAACACACTCATGCGCACGTGCGCTAAACTGCGTGTAGATCTTCACACAGAGGGATTGACTGCATGCGTAGTGCCTCTGTGGACTCATGAGAAACACCGTGAACAGCTACACAAGCATAGATTGCCCGCACACACGCAAACAGTAGATAAACACAGACAAGTGTTAGCTCCCCAGGTAGAGATTAGCAACCCTGTCTGCTCCTCCATGCTGATACTGTGGTCCTTCATTGTGTGTTAGCTGCTCTCTGTTAGAGATGTGTCATTAACTGCGCTCGCCTGCTATGGGGAGAAGTCAGGAGCAGTAAAGAGTGCTAAAAGCAGCAAATTGCAGGACGTGGTATAGTGTAACTAACGAGATGGTAGCACATACGTTGACTGCATTAAAGTGTAGTGTCCCCAGAATCCAGAGCTTTATGCCACATCCAGCACGTCATATATATCAAGAACACAACTATGCCTGCAAGGGCATGTAAGGGGGGGGATTAGACAAAGGTTTAAGCATATGGAGCTCTGGGGAGGGTGGAGAGAAGCACCAGCGATTCATCATTCAGGTGTCACGCTTGTATTCGCTTCACAAACCGCCCTCGGCCCTCCACAAATTTGAAAAAGACGCAAAAGAGGGTGGATATAGTATGGCGGTGTGATGGGGTGTTGATTACGTCACAGCACCAAAACATGATCATTTCATTATTCGTTAAATTGTTACAAATGATCGTATTTAGTGAAATAATGTTTTGTTTTTACACCACTATATGGCAACAACAAGATGATGAAAACAACATTATGCACTGTGTCGTGAAGAAGGATGAACATGAACATTGATTGACCTCATCTTTAATTGATTTAATGAAGTTCTATACATAGTACAGCTGTAAATATATTTAAGCAGCCTAGAGAACTCTGTGAACTCATGTGTCATAAACACAGGATCCAAATGTAATTTGTCTTCATTTCAAGAAGAGTATGTATTGCTGTATTGCTTGCTTGTGTTGTTATTGAGATACAACTCTGGCAGTTTCCAAGAGGTGAAGCAAACATTCAATTTCAGTGGATGCCACTAGTGTGGTGTATTATTTGGCACACTCCCTGAAAATTGATTTCATGAGCTGCCAATTAGATTAAAGCATGCTGCTAAAGAAAGGCCTTAAGTGAAATGACTGCCGGGGGTTTTGCATCATAAATACACACACCGGCATGTACACACACAAGTATACACAAGCACACTCACACAGCGACAAACTCATGCACCCTGCCTCTGCTGCTTTGCCGGTCTTACCATCAAGTTAATTATAGAGTTCCCCCCTCAGGTGTATTTTGGGGTTTCTTCCAGAAAACTTTACTTTTGGTCTATTATTGTTAAAGAATTTGAATATACTGTAAATCCCTTTTTTTCTTACTTGTCTTTGCAAGGTTACATACAACGAGGCCTACTTTGAGCATGGATGCAAACTCATAAATGCATGCACACACACAAACACATAAAACACATTTCTTTTCCATGATTCAGCCTGTATCAAAATCATTAATAAGCATCACAAACCCCACACGCACGCACCACAAAAAAAGCATTATGTAAGCAGCCTGTCAGTCAAATAAGTGTTGGCAGTGTCTTACACAAACCCTTTTGAGATTTTACTGCATCTGTGTTTTGACAGAAAGCAACTGCTCAGAACGTATAGCACTGTAACAGGATGGTGAATAATTAGAGGCTTAAACAATTTCTTTGGCGACGTCAAATCAAAATCAAATGTTCTTAAGACTTGATTGTAAAAAGTTGAAATAAGGCATTAGTCATCAAAGTTAAGTTCATCAAAGAAATCCACTCCAGTGACTGTGACTCTATGCTAACTTCACACCCAATGATAGTCTCGCAAAATTGGAAACAACTGTGCATGTGTGTGTGTGTAAAGTTAAGTTATAAAAGGAGCGGTAGCAGCATTGGATAATAGATGAATCTACCTGCAAGGAAAGCTGTCATTCTCCTACCACACATGCATACACGCTCACTCAGTGCTTCTGGGCTAACACATGAATATTTTCTCTACAAGCTCCGAACCTCTAGACTGATGTTCCCTGTGTCAAAACATCAACTGCCAGCTTGTCTTATTCTGAGAGATGGGAGAACTGGGAACAACGGAAAAAGCCAGCTAGCTACTAGGAAACAGGGAAGAATAGAGCTTTTAAATATGTGCAAAAAATATAACACATTATACTATTTGATGCACATAATGCAATATATTATAGTAACATTTCAATAATAACTTTTTATAAATGAGAGCAATACTAATATAATAATAAGAATATTATTTCATCAAAATCTTTGGGAGGCCCTAACACATACAATATAATGCTAAGATACGGTAATGAAGGTGCAGAGATGCATCTGCACTGTAAATCAGTGGGAATGCTGTAACCGACACGCATGGGCTGATATTGGTGTATGTGTTGGCTTCTTCTACCACGCCATATTGCATCTACTCCTCCCTGAGTGTGTATGCTGGTGGCAAATCAACGTGAAAATACATCCGAACGCGAACATACATCCTCTGCCTCACAACACTGGTATAAACGCATGGACGAGTGGAGATCAGATTAGAGCAGCTTTTCTGGTTTGTGGCATGAGAACACTGGGCTTATCTACCAGCCATCTGAGCTGGCTTATCCTGATACAGCCAGAGGCAAACGCACACAGACACCCACAGACACATGCACATACACACACACGTATGGCACACCAGTAAAATATAACATTTACTGATAGCAAGGCTGGGGCCCCAGTCTCCGAACAATCCCCGATCCCTTAAGTCACGGCTTGTCTTTTGGCTGTGAGGGGGAATGACTTTGGGTCCTTGTTAACAATGTCCCCATAGCCTCTCAAGTGCTCACACTTGGTTACCTTTAAGTAAGCATTTCTTTTACCAGCAGTGTGAATTGTCCCATGGCACATTGTCTCTCCTTTCCTTTTGTTTGCTGTTAACTCTTCATAAACCTCTTCATGTCCTCTGATCTCTCCTGCTCTCCGCTGTTCTCCTCTCCTGTTGACTCTCCTCCTCGTCTCCTCCCTACTCTTCTATTCTCCTACCCCCTCATCTCCTCTCCTGTCCATTTCTCTGCTAACAGCCCTGATGTCCAGATGGTGTGTTTCTCCATGTGCGGTCCTGTCCAGCTCATCCTGACTGTTTCATGGACCACAAACAGACACAGCATCTTGGGCTACTTCTCCGCTCACGAGCCCCAACCGCACGGCCCGCTGCACCCGTAACCCAGAGCCCCGAACCCCAAAGCCATCAGCCCCCATCACCTCTCTCACCCGCCACACCCCGACTCCCTCTTCCTGTCTAACCTCTCCGCACGCCCCCTTTCCCGTCCGCTCCCACCATGCATGCCCGCATCCCCGTTCTAATAGTGGTCGTGATGTGCCGGGGCATTCTGGGCTCTGTGGGAGACCCACCTCAGTCCCGCAGGGAGATCCGCGTGGAGGGCGACCTGGTGCTGGGCGGGCTGTTCCCCGTGCACGAGAAAGGGGCCGGCATGGAGGAGTGTGGCCGCGTGAACGAGGCTCGGGGGATTCAGCGACTAGAGGCCATGCTGTTTGCCATTGATAGAATCAACGCAGACCCCAGCCTGCTGCCTGGCTTGTCTCTGGGTGTGCACATCCTGGACACCTGCTCCAGAGACACCTACGCACTGGAACAGGTGTGTGAGAGAACGTTGTTAATGCTTAGGCCTGTTTCATAGTCTAGTATGCAAGCTACTCGGTCGCAGTTATAAACGCAAGGATTAGCATGTACAGTATTGTAGGGTAGGTCTGTTTAGTAAAGCAGACGTTTCATTCTTGTTACTTGCGTTATTTCAGTTGCGTTACAAAAATACATTTTGCTACTACTGCAAGTAATGCGACAAAACCTCCTTGAATAGCTCCATGCATTTGCATTCCTTGTGTAGACTATGAATCTTAGGGTGTTAGGGATTTCAACTTGAGCTTAAAACGTATTGTATAATACAAAAATAAATATAAACAATTATATTATAGGATCTGGAGGTTAAGAATCTCTTTTTCCAAATAAATAATAAGCAACACATTCACTTCAATTACAGACACACGTAAAAAGATGCAGTATCTACATAGGCATTGTTTCCAAACACGCAAACCACGCACTTCCGTGGGGCCCCGGGAGTGGGGGCCCCCTGCTGCAGCAAAATTTTATCAATATATTTGAATAATATCTATAAATATATTTCATTTACATACCGGTAAATATATTTAATAGACCACACACCGCCTTGGTGCACATCATGATACTTTTGAGATACCATATTGGCTACTGACTCTTAGCCTAGGTGACAGCCAGCGACTGGTGGTCATTTTGCAAACACTTCTTCTATCAGCGCCAGCGCAGTGTGCACAGACTAGCCTGTAGCCTACCCACAACAGAGGAAAGCTCCTAGACTGCACCTGCTGTTACTATAGCAATACTGAACACATCGGATCGTCTGAAATAATTTAATCCCGGGTTGGTAAATGAAGCTGTCCTTCTCGGATGACCAAGCGCTTTGGCCAGACAAGCTTACCAACCATAATGTCAACTTGTCAAGAGGGGTCCAGTTCAAATGAAGTCTTATAACTTTCCACAAAACGATGATAAAGTCCCACATTGTTTTATTGAAACGTTATGCAATATCAATAGCCTAATACAACTGACACAGTGAAACTCATAGGCTATATTGTGGATCAACTCGTCTGCATTGTTGGGTCTTGTCTCTCATATGCCTCTTGACAATACCCGATACAGGTTTTAGGTCAGGCGAGTTCGCTGGCCAATCAAGCACAGTAATCCCATGGTCATTGAACCAAGTATTGGTACCTTTGGCATTGTGGGCAGGTGCCATGTCCGGCTGGAGAATGGAATCTCCATAAAGTTTGTCAGCAGAAAGAAGAATGTTAGAGTTGTATGGTAATTTCAGCATCAGCCTTCGTTTATTACCTTCAGGAGAGAGGAGTTTCTCCTTATTGAAGCTTATAAAAACATATTTGCGGTCAACTATGTCACAGGAAAGACTGAACGGCTTAGCAATGATCTCTATCTCTATTGAGCAGAGTAGATCCTTGAATATGGATGACATAATCAAAGCTTTTGCTGAGGCCAAAGCCTTTTAACAACAGGATTTTAACAGTTTGGTAACACTAAAAATGTCATGATACATGTGGGGTGGGGGGGGGATAAAGCAAGCTTGCAGCCACAAAATTGACAAACACGCAACTGAGTATCTATCATTTGTAAACAACATCAACAGGTCACGGAATCAATCAGCTTTTAATGAAATTAATGTATTTTAACTTTGGTGCAAATCTCAACATTTCCTTATCTAATGGTTTTTGAACAAGGAATTGTAGCATCTACAGGCTGGAATAAATTAAGACACCTGGAAGTATTTGTTTATCAACAGATAAAACCAAATTCATGTGAATGTGGCAGTTTCGTTGGATTAATAGTTTTTCTTAACAAACGATTGGATTTTGTTTCAATCTAAAATCTATTACAAATACTTATACAGTAGCACTTATAGCATTCTTACTCACTGGGCTATCTTCTGTTATACATGCATTGCTTGTATGTTCTAACTGGTAATATAATTTCAGTGTACCTTGAAAGAGAGACATTGCTTTTCAGAAGCTCTATTCCTGGTGGAATTTGTATGGTGCTTTTACAAATATCTAAATGCACTAAATCAATGGTACACAGTATATAAGACACAGTGTTTGCTAAGACATTCTCACCTATTTTCCACAAAACCCTACAATCAAACAATGGGTTTAGATCATAGAGCTGGTCAATATACAGTATAAACACTACATAGTGAGACACTACATCACAAAATTTAGAACACAGGATACAGGGCAAGAGGTTACAGGAAAATGCACATCAATCAACAAATGTAATAATAATGAAGTACAGTGAATGTATTGTATACTATGTACTGCTGTACTGTAATTCAGTATTGAATGTCTGTGTATTCACAACAAATATACAGTAGTCCTACAGCAAGAGGAAAAAGGACAAATTAAACTAAATGAAAAGCACACACAGTAAAATGGTATATATGCAAATGAAATCTCTAAAAATTAAGTAAGGCTCCATTGTGCCTCAGCATCATGTGTTTATGCGGTTGGATTCAACATTAATGTTGAATCACTTGCGTATCCTGACACCATGGTGGAATCTGACATTAACCCATACCATGACATACTGTGGACATCTGCGCCAACTGTGCACTCGGAACTAGCATTCATTCTGTACAATTGGTTTGATCAGAAACAAGTGAGAAACAACCGAGTTTAGTGTTGTAGCAATTCAGAAAAACTGTAATATAACTCCAGGTCTGTAAACAGAGACAGCAATTAGCATTACATCTCTATTATTGAACTTCCCTAGGCTCTGGAGTTTGTGAGAGCATCTCTTACTAAAGTAGACGACACCGAGTTCATCTGTCCAGATGGATCCCGTGCTCTTCAGGAAGACAGCCCCCTGGCCATCGCTGGGGTCATCGGAGGATCCTATAGTAGCGTGTCCATACAGGTAACAGTGCAGTTACAGTTATAGGGATGTCACAGAAGGGGCCAAGCTGCATGGGAAATAACTGATTAAAGATACACTGCATATACTAGAGACTGCACTCTACAGCTTGCACACCTTTGTTACAGTAATGCACAGTCCTTTTTATCAGGTGTATCAGCATACTAATTCATCCTGGTTAGTGGGTGCACCCAAATACACATTTTGGGTGCAGAATATAACCTGATTGGGTTCCATAACATAACAACATCCAACATTTTAAGATAATCCGTTTCAGTTCTGTTCTGTTGAAGCTTCCTTCTTTTATTACATGCGTTAACTTGATTGGCTATATTACAGTAAGGGAAGTGGAAGGATAGGTCAGAGGGAAATGGTTACAATGATGTCACACCTAAATCTGACTTTTTACACAATTATATTATCTGAGAGTAGGGCTGGACAATAATTCAATATCAATATATATTACGGTATACATTTTTAAAAATAATGGTGATTTGATTTAAAAACGTATATCCGGTATTTCAATAGGCTAATAATTACACAGCATTTGTCACTGACTGACGGGCGCAGCAGTCAGTTGTATTCAAGGTGCGTAATGACTTGCACTACAGCCAGTGCTAAGCAGTAGTGGGCTGTTTTCGCGTGCAAATCTATTTTATTAACTCTCTCACCTAACAGTAAAAGTAACAGAATTACTTAATATTATGTAATATCTTTATTTGTATAGCACGTTTCATACAGAATTGAAGCTCAAAGTGAGTTTTGGGAGTTTTATTTTATTATTTCACTGTGATTTCACATTTCTTGTTTGTATGAAGGCCGTTGTGACGAAAAGAGAGCTGAGCCGGAAGGCAAAGCTCTCGATCTACCGGGCAATTTTTGTTCCTACCCTCACC
>JAODUK010061722.1:0-17591 GCA_027564635.1 Typhlichthys eigenmanni
AGGAGGAGAAGGTTGGGGGGGGGGCCGGGGGGGGGGCAATGCAATGTTACAGAGGATCCTTCAGGCTTTCGTCATGGCCACTTTCATTTCCACCACACATAACCCCCCTCCAATCACTTTAACAGGCACCGGGGAGAGAGGGGGGGAGGGGGGGAGAGAGGGAAGGAGAGAGAGAGAGAGAGAGAGAGAGAGAGAGAGAGAGAGAGAGAGAGAGCGGAACGACAGGGGGAAGAGAGGAAGAGGTTGTGGAGGTTAAGCTGAAGTGTAGAATGGCTGGGTGGGTGGCAGGGAGAGCTATAGGGCACAACACATGCAGGAATGTTAAAGAGGGATGCAAACATGCACTGCAGTTGGAAGCAGAGGCACATCTTTGTGTGATCAGCGAGCATCCACGTCACAATGGTTTCCACATGGAACCCTAAACCCTCCCAGATGGACCCGGACAAGATGAAAAGATGGCCCTGTCCCTATCTACCAGGGAATCTGTCACGCTGAGAACAGATACACAACATAATGGAGGGAGGGAATGCTAGGCAAGCAATAACGAGAGAGAGAGAGATAGATCGGGGGGGAGTTGAAATTAGAGCTTCAGTGTAAGCCTGCTATATAGGAATGTACTGCTACATCAGCATTGTCCAACACATTGGTGCTATAGATTTACACTACAGTTGTCAACTTGTCTAACATGCAATATTGAGCATGGCCAATGCCAAGGGGTGGTGGGGGTGTAGCAAGAGTGCCAAAACTGACTGATCCCCATGAAATTGACACTGCGTATGATTTAGAGAGTGATCTTTAGCCCCGGCTTTTCCATTTTTAAACTTAATTACGGAGGGAAAGGGGGACAATGAAAACACAGACAAGTGCGCCGGTCGTTTTTCCCTCCTCTTGCTTTATGAGATTCTGTGCTACTGTTAACATGGCTACAACATCCTGGCCAACTGATTTATGATGTTTCTCCCCCTAGGGCACAAAGCCCAACCATGCTGCGGGGGATATTTAAGGCTGCTACACCAACACGCTGGACCCCAAAATATCCACTAGATTTATAGAAGTTTGGAGAAAACTACACGCCTCGCGTCTCCGAGACAGAGGCAGGCGGGCAGGGCAGTCTGCAAATGGTGAAGGATGGCGGGGTGCATTGTGGGTAAACACAGCATAATGTTGCTATGATTTTGGTTTTCTATCATTTGTCTCCGCCTCAAAGTTTACTTACTGTTCGCTCATAGTTTACTCCTCCCATTATCTCTGAGCTGGTAACATTTCCACAACCACTGCAGGCTCAGGTCATATTTATTCATAATAAAAAGTCAGCTTGTCCATAGAGTTATACATTAGACAGATCATATTTGTTCTCCAATAAATTACAAATATTGCAATAGTTTTGAAAAAGGCAAAACCTCTGGATTAGATACAGCTGTTAAATAACAGCCTTCTTATTAAAGTAGGCTTCACTTCTAGTTCTATTCATGTTTATTATTAAACTTTTATTGCATTCGGCTGGTTTGTTTCTGCAGAATGACCCACCATTCTGTATGAAAAACTAACCCTATTATAATATATTGACACGTCACTGTAGCCTGTAACACTACATCTGAAGCCAGGGTAGTCTGCTCAGTTCAAAGGCACACCAACTACATATAGCATATTAATAATTCTGTCTCTCTCTCTCTCACACACATTTCCATGAACAAGCTTCAAAAACCAGACCACTGGGGTCCCACTATCGGGGGTCCCGTCATCAGACCCAGCCCCGGCCTCTCTCTGTACAGTTCTGCTGAGCAGAACCCCAGCCCCCTAGATCACCTCTCGGTAGAAGAAGAAGTCAACATGGATGCCACTCCCTTCATCCCAACAAGGCATGTGGTCAGGCCAAAGCCCCTGTGCATCACAGTACGGATTAGAGAGAGGAGCCCATCTGGAGCAGGAGGAGGGGGAGAGGAAAACTGGAGGAGAAAGAACAAGCTGGATGGGTTTGGAGGGTAAGAGGAAGCAGGGCAGAAAGAGGGGGAGGAGGAGGGGTGCCCAGATGTTTCAGTCTTTAGTGCCAAGAAGGAAGGGGGGTGCAGAGCTTGGGTGTGCACCACAGGGCTACTGTAGACCAGACACGGGAAAAGGTGCATGGCTCCTGTCCACTGGCTGTGCGACGCGAAAATAATCCCTGTCAACATCTCGCATTCAGCTATTTTACCGTTGTGTGTTGAAAAAATCATCTGGTACTTATACTGTACACAGTCTTGGCTCCATAAATAGGAACATTAAACAAAATGGCGAAAACCGCTCACATAAACAAAGCCGTAGTATACTACGCTTTGCTTCACAATGTGTTTTAATGTCTGGAGTGGCGCCGCATAGGGATATTCTTGAAAATGACTAACCCTGCCTTTATGTACCTGGGTGATTCTTCAATTGGGGGAACTTTCATGTGCCCAGGTTATAAATTCATGTTCAATATACTTTACTACAAAATAAATAACTATATTATGAAAACTATTAACTATTACTAATTGCACCACCAAAAAAAAAATATGCACCAAAATAATGAGGATTTCCAATTTATGCTATTTTGGCCCTGTCCCATCCCAGACTTGCAAACTTCTCTACTTCAATAAAGTGATAAAAAGTGATACAATCATTGCAAAATCACAATGTGTGTTCTTATAACAGCTAAATAAAGACAGAATGTATTACTTGGGTTCATATCTTTACAAATGTATCATTTTTATGAACAATATATCAACCATTTCTGTCATTTCCACAACAGCCTATAATTACTAGAATTGTGTAAGAGGACCACTATGTTGTAACCATGGAAATGAAGACTGACAGGGGAGCACATGTCAGCCATGTGAGAAGAATGTAAATATTAGTAAATAAATAATTTATTCCTTCTGATCATAGACAGTATACTTATTCAGCGTCAATACCACGCATGTCGTTATGACAATATAATAACATACCTTCAGTTTTGTCCATCATTACTGTATGTCTTTACTTAAAAACATGTAACCCTTGTCTTGACATAATAAAAACGAAATTATTAAAATGCTGAATTTTCAAAAGTTAATATGATGAGTGCCTCCAATTGAAGAATTGCCCATCTATCAATATGAGGCCACAATAGCATTTAGGCAACGAGCAGTTTTGGGCCTGGGTGCTACGTATGCTCAGCCTCCTCAATGCATTATATATAATTCTATTTCAAAATCTTTGATATTCCTGTGTTCTCCACTCGCTATACTGCAGCATGGCTGGCCGAGGAGCGTGAGCTCGCCTCTGTGTTCCTCATGCCATGCTGTGAGGAATTCTCGGTCTATATTTTCCTTCTTCTCCTCGAGGTGGAGAGTCCTGTGTACACAGGCTGTGGCGTTTCACGGTCTGGTCTTGCGGTCTGCAGCACAGTTCATTAGCACCTACCAACCAGACCGGCTGGATACCCTTGACTGCAACGTTACGCAAGGCCTTCAGCGGGCCTTCAACTCGAGAATTCATTTTGTTTGCATTTCTTTTCTACCGTTAAAAAAACATGGAATGCAAACACTCTTTCATAAAACGCTTTCAGCAAACAAACAGTTCCTGGCACAGCGAAAGAGAGCACACCAGAGAGTTAGAGAATGAGAGAGAAAGAGATAACGAGAGCAACAAACAGAGGGAGAAGCACACACACACACACACCCCTCTCCCTCCCAAGCAACCATATCTGGCCCATGAGCTGAACACCCACAGCCGTGAGAGCTTAGGACTCTAGAGCAGAGATAAACTCTCCCAGTCGCTTCCCGTCTCTCCCGAGATAAGACGTGCTTTGCGTTGTTTTCCGAAGGGAACGTGGTACAGTAGGGTATGCCACAGACGATGCCACCCCTCACCCCTCCACCCCCAATCACCGTGTTTAGCTTCTTGCTGGCCCCGAAATATGACAACAAGTCCACGATAAGCGAGCAGCAGAGATCGCTACATTGTGCACCACCAAGAGGGGAGGGAGAGCAACGCGGGCAGGGATACGACGGGGCTTGTCACCCCCTGGAGCAGCTTCGTTGTGGGGCACAGACGTGCACGGCATGCGGGCCGGGCCCGGCTGCCTGACCGTGTGGCATAGGGGCCGCGATACAGAAAAACACATGTTTAATTTCTGTCATCGTAGCGTTGGGCAGCGTAACACGGGTGCGTACGGTGTGTGTGTGTCTCCGGAAGATGCCATCTCCACTGGGTCTCTGCGGCTTTCTGAGGCCTCCATGGCCTGTAGGAGGCACCTGCGCCGCACACAATAGCAGAGGCTCCCATAGTTGCTGTTTACCCTTTGAAGTGGCGATGGACATGAGCTCGGTATACCCGAGGCCCTCCTCTATCGCATGCATCACTCTGTGGTTGCAAGACAAAGCCTTTGTGCTGGGAGTAGGCTTCAGAGAGGAGTCCACCAGGGCTGTTTAAGGACATTCAGCAGCGCGGTTGACCAGGAATGCCACATCAAAGGTGTTCACATGAGCTACACATGGAGACAGCAAAGGCACGTGGAACATTCCAGAATGACAGACCAACAAGTGTTAATTAAACATATACAGGTAGATTCCTTGACTCTGTTACAATGCCTCAGATACAATATGAGCTGTTTCAGGAGAGGGGTAGAGAACAGTAATAATTATAATATACACCTTGGCTAAAAGAGTTTTGCTGTTGTAAGGACAAACCTTAGATCAACCGCTGGGTTCAAGGAAAGATGGATGGCTAATCTGAAGGCACGCCCTGCAGATAAAACATTATGTTGCCTAGAGCACAACCTTCCCTTCCTTGCCGGATGTTAGTGTGGTTGTCTAACAGGTCATCTTACTATGAAATATGACATCATACAAGGCAGTGAGCCTTCCGATTATAAATAGCTGATGAATTATTCAGACAGCACTGATGGCAGTGTTTTTCTTTCCCTCTAGCTCAGATTCTCTGCTTTCACCTATTATAACCATTTGTCTCAAACCCCCTCTCGTCCTCCATTTCTCTCTCTCTTGAACTCCATGCTGTGAGATGATTTGCTAGGACCACCCACCTCCGCTAGACAACCTTAAAATACTAAAAATACATTTCATAAAAGTTGGAAAGTTAGTTTCCAGAGGCAGTTAGTGCAGAGGGGAAGAGAGAGAAAATAAACTGTCTGGAAAACAAGTGCTAAAGTGGAGGACTTACACCTCCTCACATAGGGCAACTCAGCCCACAACAAAGTCAAGTGAGCGGAACGCCTGACATCCCACGCACGCCATACACATCTGATACTCAACTCCATGCCATCACAGTCGCCAACCACGGCAACGGTGTTCGTGACACCCTTGAGCCTGACCCGCTATCTGTCCTCAGCCATTTCACCATCCTTCCTCAACAGCTCCAGCCTTAGTAGCTACACGTTAGCAAGATACACTCGTCTCAACCGCATATTACCACCGTATGTTGTGCACGGCTAAGAGTGGCAGGAGCCGGGAGGGGCGCGGTAAAAGAGCACCTTGCTGCAGCGTGCTGACAGATAAGACCACATGTCTCCCACCCAGGATGACTAATGATCTCTCTGGGGGTCCTGTATACTCCCATCGTCTCATTGACGTAGACGGTATAGGGTGTATCGTTAGCCAGCGCCTACTGGCTGTGCTATATCCTGCACAGGGGAGAAAAGCAGTTCATTTGTGTTCAGAAATAGCTTACTAATGTTAGACTGGTGGATTTATGAGGTCAGTAGTTGAAGCTCTTAACTATTAATCAGACGGTCTAATTACCATGGCTTTCCATGACTTATTATTATTTTAATTATTATTATTAAAACTGATTAGTTCCAGAGTCTCCTTTACTGTGACCTTACTGTGGGTCAGGACATAGTTGGTTTCAGTAGCCACTGTTATTGGTTGTACTGAAAGGTGAGGGAATGTACAATAAGGGTGTGTCAAATATTTGATGATAGCTGACCATATGTCATCCTTACAGATACATCGCACATTGCATACTGTTTGCAAAGTCAACAGTGCAACACATTGACTAGTCGATCTGCTCTTTGTTACTGTACAGCACCTCCATCTAAATCACCTGCACATGTCACACCAACACACACACTGTTACAGAGAGCAGCAGAAAAGAAAAACATTCACAAATCGCTAATTTCCCGAGCCAAGTCGTTCTTTTTTTTCCGCTTCTCGTTTCGTGTAATAACTTTAGTAATGAGAAAGAAAATGAAATATCGTCAGTGAATAAATGGGCCGTGACACCTATTCACCCAACTTAGGCACATGCTTTTATACTCCTCTTACCAGCACACACACACACACACAGGCCCAAGGAGTTGGCAGAACGGTGTGTTTTTATAAGTCAGAGCAGTGCTCTGGCCTGAATCAAGAGATTTGTTATTTCTCTTTCTTTCTTTCCATCTTATCCAGTCCATTCAAACGTCCACTGCCGTGTAATAACCACAGGGTCACTGACGCATCCGTCACTAATGCACTTCAGAGTGAGTGTTCACACCAGGCACTGCTGGTGATAGTGGCCATTGTTTAGAGCGGCGTGAACGACGACCGCCAGTGACCACACACACACACGTGCACGGTGTAATGAGCGCAATCTAGCGCCACTCCACATGAGATAGGAGAACTGTGGCCAGGTTGAAGAGGCCCTCCACTCTCTGGCCTGCTGGCTAAAAGCCCCCCCACCAGGCCCACAACCCCAGCCACGTGCCGGGACAAGAGCTCACCACCAGCCCCTGGCTAATGGATGAACAACACAATCTATTACTGAATGGTGACTTCCCTACTCCTGCACAACACCACAGGCCTGCATGGAGAGCACTTATGTTGTCCTGTTATAGGATCCCCCATAGCTGACCGCTGTGTGTGTGTGTGTGTGTGTGTGTGTGTGTGTGTCTGTCTGTCTGTCCATCTGTGTGTAAGTCTGTCTGTCTGTCTGTGAGACTGTCTGTCTGTCAGTCAAGTCAAGTCAATTTTATTTATATAGCCCTTAAGGGGGTGTTTCCATGTGAAATGTAGGTTGTAAAGCCCTTTGAGACTGCAATGTGACCACTTCATCCCTAGCTTTTTTTGTTTTTCAACTTTTTAGTTGAGTTTTTTCTCTTTTAGTGGATGTGCAGCATGTCTATGTTGCTTTATTTTTAGCACACTTTTGCATCATGTGTTTAGTGACGGGTGCTAAAGTCCCCTTCGGCGGGTACTTTAGGGATGAACAGGTTAACCTGATCCTCCCCTCTATGTCTGTCCATATGTGTGTGAGTCTGTCTGTCTGTCTGTCCATCTGTGTGCCTGTCGGTCTGTGAGTCTGTCCGTCTGTTTGTGAGTCTGTATGTCTGTCTGTCCGTCTGTGTGTGAGTCTGTATGTCTGTCTGTGTGTCTGTGTGTGCACGCGTGCGTGTGTGTGTGTGTGTGCTCTGAGAGACAGAGTGAAGCTGAAAGCTCCAGCCAGTGGCCGTCTGACCTCTGACCTGTGGCCCCCAAAACCAAAGCAAAAGAGACAGCTCTGTTCTCTGTGCTGCCCCCAGGTGGGAGGTCACCATTAAATACGGAGACCCCAGGCTCACAGGCATGGTCCAGGACACTGGGTGGGGTTTGAAGCCCCCCCAGTGAAAAGCAAAGACATGTCAAATAGCCCACATTAGACATCCATAGACGAAGAGAGGCCAGGCTATAGTTTATGTCAGAGTCAGAGTCATCTAAATGCAGATAACCTTTCAAAGGTCTTGCAGCCCATCGGCCAACCGTAAGTCAAACAAATAGTTTCAGAGAGGCAATATTTGCATTCAGTTAAGCTGTGTGAGCTCAGTTGTCTACACAAGGCTCATTTGTTGTAATCCTAAAAGTATTCATCTGAAAGGACCTCTATCTTTCTGCGTCTTTTCACTGAGCAAAAAAGAACAGTATTCTACTTTTGCCCTGCCTCGCCTTGTTATTGTCACGGCTATTATTTCATGAAATCTGACTCCCAATGTTCCGATTCTTTTCAATTTCCTCTTCAGCGTGGCCGATTGCTCTCTCTGCCTTCTCGTCTTGTCAAACTCCTCTTAGAGCTCAAAACTAATGTTCCAATAACACATGCACGCATGCACGCATGCACGCACGCATGCACGCACACACAGCCAGTGAAAACAAACAGCACTTAAAAATGACGTGACATATAATAATTTCCCGGCCAAAGCGGAAGCAGGACAATATAGCTTTCACCGGAGCACAGCAATCATTGCACCCATGGCCTGTTTGCGTACTCTGACAGTTTGTGTTTCGGTTTAAGCACTTCTACTTCGTGGGAGGAGCGGTCACTTCCTGCGACCACAGATAATACCCTAACTAATGTGGGAGAAGAAAAGGGTTTAATTGGCCAGAAATCAAAGCTAATTGGCCCCTATTTAGCCTGTTCCTGTCCTGGAGCATGTAAGAGGCTCCCAGCGACAGACAGCAGTAATCGTTTTGACATCACAATGTGACATTGTGCTTGATTCTGAGCCGTGTCTGTATATGATCAACCCGGCTATCTGGCAGGGCTAACTGGCTACTGAGCGCTGACCTCTGCACAGACATCCCCGCTGGTAGCTGATAATCATCACTGTTTCAGGCAGTTCCCACCATAAAGACTAATTCAGACTTCCATTTGTCCACTGGAAGAGTCGCCTTAAGACCCCAACCCCCCACAAATACACACACACCTCCATAGATCATGCCCTTGTTTTCTTTACGATTGGTTATTTGCTTCCTCAATCTAAGCTACAGGGGTGATAACATAGATAAACAAAAAGTCCAGATGAAATATTCACGTTGTGCTGCGCGCAATAATAGCAGGGGTTCCACAGTGCATGGTGATGGGTAATAAAACAAATGAAGCAAGATGCAAAGCCACCGTGCCTACATGACCTACATCTGTAGAGCGGAGGAATGCAGATGCTTGTCTGCTGCGGG
This sequence comes from Typhlichthys eigenmanni, assembly GCA_027564635.1. Classification (NCBI taxonomy): domain Eukaryota; kingdom Metazoa; phylum Chordata; class Actinopteri; order Percopsiformes; family Amblyopsidae; genus Typhlichthys; species Typhlichthys eigenmanni. The sequence goes on from JAODUK010061722.1 coordinate 8,922, forward strand.
ATACGGCCCGGGGGACAACACGGCACGGCGTCTTGGCACATAAACCACGCTGTCTGAGTCTCCCGTCTGTACTGGGACAGGGTGTACTTGGAGTGACTCTACACTAGGACAGGAGTCAGGACGTGGAACATCGCAGGTGGGCTCAGGCTGGGTTAATTTTAAGGCTATAGTCAACGTGTGGGGCCCTCAGAAGCTCTGCCCCACACATTGTAAACACATTGCCAAGGCTGGGATAGTGTTTTGTGGTGCGGTCTGCACCACTTTGTTTGTGTTCCCCTTTACAGAGCCAGGGCTGTATATGTTCAGTGTGCACATAGCACAGCGGGCAGAGAGTGGACCATAAGAACATACTGTATTCGCTGAATTTGACTAAAAAATAAAAAGATATATCAGTTTACAATCGCTGACTTCACCTTTAAAGGGCTTTCTGCGAACCCTCGTCTCTGGGAAAAGGTCCGGGATTTTGTCCCTCTGGGATTGCATTCCCATTCCAACGGCTTTGTTGGTCCGAGCCCGCTTTTCAGAAGGTGTAGGGGAGGGGGGTGGGGGTTGATTCCACTGACGGCTGGTGTCACTAACAGCCCCCCTCTCCCTTGTCCTCCCTTGTCATTCTATCCCACCTCCCCTCCTCTCAGGAATGTGCTCCCCTTGCTTTCTTCTCCGTCTTCTCACTGGAGTGAGGTGGCCCAGGGCCATGTGGGGTGGTGCGCTGGGTCTGTGCCCCCCCGCCCCCATTCACCTCTCCGGTGAAACGGGACACGGCGACCTCCCCTACGAGTCCGGTGAACCCCCCCCCCCTTTCCCCCAGCCCAGACCCTCGTCTGGTGGGGGCGTCGGAGAGCAGGAGTGGTGGTGGACCATGAGACTGTGGCGGGAACATGATCCTGCCAAAGCCCCTCTCCCCACGGGGGGAAAAGGGGGGGAAAGATTACACCGGTTTGTGAGCGAGGAAGTAGCAGCGGGGATGTTTCTCCATATAGATGCTGTTGAGTGCATCTCTTCTGCATTGCTGGACCAAAACACACCGGAGCCATCTGTTCTGCTGTCAGCTGTGCAAGTGTCACACCAGGCGGAGCAGAATATAACTGGAAATAATAAATGATACTCGCTGGAGAAACATGCCACACTGGCAGGGGGGCTGGGCACAGTAATGTAGACATCTCTCTACTATTTTAACACTGACACACTTCAGTATTGTAAATGCAGAGAAAAAACACATTAATGTACAAAAGAAGGGGCAATTTAGAGTTAGCTATATGACACCCCCTGCCTAGGCAGACACGACAACCTCTCTACAGCTCTCATTAGCATAATCTACATTGCCACGTGCGCAATAATTTGTCTGGATTCTCTTTTCACACAGGTTCATTATTGAGAGAGTCCATTAAAAAAACAACGGAATTAGCATATCAATAGGCTCACCATAAGGTACACCGATGCTGCAGAGAGAGTAATTGGCTCCATTAAGGTAGGAAAAGAATGTACGAGAATGGGCTGCATGTTTTGTGTGTCTGTGTGTATGTGCAAATGTCTGTGTAGGTACGCGTCCAAGTTAAGTGGTAGCACTTGTCTGTTCTACCTGCAATTTGTTCCCCAGACAGAAAACAATATCTAATTGGGTCAAAACAAAATAAAGTTGGCTAATTTCATTAGAATGCTCTTTATAGCAAAGGGAGTTACAGTATTGAGCAAACAGCTAGACATTAGCATTCATTGCACTAATTTCATAGCATGAATAGCGTAATAGAATGTTACCTTTTTAAAATTAGATTTGTACTTTTTTGTTATAAAAACAAAAAAAACACATTGGTTTCAACATCATTAAATTGCACTGTTCAGTAGACAGGCAGCAAATCAGTCATATATAGACACATTTATGTGTTCAGCTTGACACTGGTCTGTCCGTTTGCTTTTAGAAGCCTCTGTATAGACGGAGTGCTTTCTTGATCGTGCGATAATGAGATCCCTAGAGTTCATACAAATGGAAACGCCGATCTCTTTGTAATGCTGTGCTACAATCAAGCTGAAGTGCTACTGCACAGTCCAAAACTACTCCAAATGAGAAAAGAACAGTCCTGCAGAGAGCTCAGAACTACATTTAATCATGTACTGATTTTCTATTATATACTTCATGTATTAAAGAAAATGCAAGTTCAACAATGAACACCACTTGTTGTATGTTATCATTGTATTGCTCAGATGGCATGAATGTGTATCCACAGTGAGAGGCCGTTATGATGAAGATGAATAAATGGTCCAGGCTGACAGTTCACCTGTTCATCAGGGTAGTGAAGTGAACCCTTAATAAAAGCTCCCTGTACTGTAGCCTTGCTACACCTGTACCTACAGCACGGATAGCTAATCTGGCCCATGTTAACAAGCTGTCCATGTGGTTTTCTCACAAACCCGACGACTGGCAGAAAGAAGCTCTTCTATCCAACCCAGGCCTTCATTAGTGATGAATGGACATGGATGCAGAAATCCTTGAAGCAATGGGGGTTACTCAGAAATGCCACAAAACCTCGCTGTCTCAATTGTGCTCACCGGCTTCTGATTTCTGTGGGCCTGCTTCTTTGTGTGTGTGTGAATGCTGTAAACCTATTACCTGTCTAAAATGGTGGCCCAATTATGACTCTCCTTCAGCATGCATCCTTGCAAACCAAACTGCATGAAATGGATTACTCTCACACCTGCACCTCGTTTGTGGTTCCATTTTCCTCCAGTCTGTGGCTCACTGTCTGACCCTATTTGTTTCCGACCGACAGAAGAATGTGAAAATAGACTAAAGCATTGCGTTGTGTACACTAGTTGGTTGACAAAAATGCAAAAGATATCCATTTTCCAGGAGAGACTCGAGGAATAGCAACAATGGCTTTTCTTCAGCCCATTAGAGAGGATGTGAGCCTGAGTGAAATGAAAAGAAAAGATAGAAAGGAAGAACCGAGAACGAGGGAGAATTTCCCAATCTTGAATTATCACCTGCCTCCCAGTTCCACCCTCTTTCCACCTATCATTAATATCTCTGTCTTTTATTAAATTTCTTCCAATTCAATTTTCTTTATTATTCCTAACCCTTCCTCCCCATTATCCATTAGGATCTCAAGGTTACTGGCGTGGGCAAGGACGCTGCCTTGAGGGAAGCAGACCTTCGCTATGGCTGAATGCCACAAAATGAATAGAGATGTTTTATGGTAGCTGGTAACATTGAGACACACCGAGATAACAGAGATACGCTTGCTCGGTTAGAGGATGTGTGTGTGCCACCCCCCAGCTGAAACAGGGATAATAAATAATGTGGAAGAACAGTTCACTAGGCCTACCTTTAAAAGGGACACTTAACATTCCTTTTACTAAGTGTTTACTAACTGTACTTGGTATTGCCCTTTTGGCTGAAGCCAGCTTTGCAAAAACATTGGTTTGTGTTCTAAGAGTATGTGGTGTTCTGGTGGCATTATAACAAAGATATATTGGAATATAACAAAGATACAGTACTGTAGGTCAACATAATGCATATATTAGAGAGCAAAAACATTGCTGGTATCTTAAAGCCATGGTTAGGCATTCTCCAGAAAGCTTGCTGACTTCCAAGTTCAAATCAAAACATATTCCCTCAGAAGCTCTGCCCCACACATTGCAAGGGCATTATTGGTGTTTATGTTTCTATTTATGGAACAGGTCTGTCTAAGAGAACGGTAATATAGTGAAATGTAAAGAGATATTTGGTGAATTTGACTAAATGTGTATTAGCTTACTGTAATTAGCTTCCAATAGCTGACTATACCTTGAAGTGGCTGTATTTTACTTGTATTTAGGTATTTTACTGAGGGGGCTGAGCGTACATATCACCAATACAGCTAAATCTACCATGCATGATTAAAGTTTATTTTCCATGACACATTTTGCTGCAGAAATTGTGTTGTGGCCTCAGATTGATAGAATTTATGTAATGCTTCCTTCCAAAGAAAATAATGGGAAATGTTTTGGTGACATGTGTGTCCATTCCCATTGACTTACATGGACCGCTGGGTCCTTCTAGTATGCATAAATAGTGAAATCTCTCTCCAATGCTGTGCATTGGCACCTCTTGCTTCTCTCAGTTCTCTATAAGCCATTTGAGGAGTATGTGGAAATGATCATGGTTTTTGTGTGAGTATATGAAATGAGCAAAACACCCCTCCCTCCAAGAACGCGCATTAACATGGGACAGGACTCGCAGCTCATACACAGTGAATGGGCTTCATGTTTGCTGACTGCATGTTATCAAGAACCTGAAAGCAGCTAGTGATGACAAGTTCATGTTCGGCCTCCCCACACCTAATCTCCCCATGTTCCCAGTAGCTCTGGTGTGTCTCCATGCACTGTGCTCTAATGAGTTCCCAGTCCTCACAGAGTTATTAGTGTGTATGTGTGTATGTGTGCGGCGGGGGTGGGGGGGTAAAAAGCCTATTTGTGTTCTGCTGTTGACCTCCATCTCTCAGTGGGTAAATCTCTGGGGCCCCCCCTTCCTCTTTCTCCATCTTTGTACCCCCCTCACCCCGGTTCATTCCTGCCTTCATCGCTGTCTGCACAGTAGCTGTGTGTGAGTGTGGGGGGGCTCTGACGTCTATGCCAATAGTGTTCTCTCATAGGGATCACTTGTAGAGTAATGGGGATGACAACAGTCAGGCCAAATTGCACACAGATGGCTTGTATCATTGGTCATTGTTTGTGGGCAAAGAGCTGTTAGGGTATTTTCCTTCAGGCCCAGGGTCCTAGTGGGTTTCTTTTCATTAGATAGACTGCAGGGACTTTCTACGTTTTCTTTTGGGCTCAAATGTGTTGTATTGTTGCCGTGGAGCGGCAAGCTATTTGGCCTTCTTGCACTTGTTGTTTGAGGTAGAAAAACGCCCCGCCCACAATCTAACGAGTGGCTTCCTGCGCTAGGCCTACCATAATGGCTTGGAAAACACACACTGGAATGTGTCTGACATGTCTGCTTAAGAATGCGTGTGTGTGTGTGGGTTTGTGTCTCTGAGTGTATTGCTGTGTGTGTGTGCGCGCTGAGGGTGTAAACCCTGCCAGGTTGTCGTGACGACGCGGTAGGTCCCGCACAGCGCTGACTGGTGAGCCAGGCGCGTCGACCCCTCCGTCTCTCCAGCCTCTTGTTTTGCATCCCACATAATTGGGAGCGCCCGAGCATGCCAGTCCGTCCAAACAGAGGTGTTTCACACTGACACCATCACTCAGTGGAAACCAATGGGCCCAGAAGGTCAACACACCTGCCTTCTGCCTGTCACTGAGATGGTTGGGGAAGGGTGAAAGGGGGGGCGCTCTCGTCACCGTCTCGAGGCACCATGCCTCTTCTCCCCCCCCCCCCCCCCCCCCGTGAGTCTCCACAGCCAGCGCTAGGGTGGAGCCTGGCTAAGCCACGGCTCTTAAAGTGACGGGTGACTCCTGCTCCCTGTAGCAGCGGAGACGAAAGCTAAGCATGCATTATTAAGGGCCGCAGCACAGCCGAATATTTTGATATTGAACCCCCCTCCTTCCTTATGAATAATTCCAACAGGGCTCCCTCAAAATGGATTACCTTCTTCTTCGTGGATTAGGGAAGGGTGTGCTGCTTTTAGTCTCCAGAGGGAAAGGTATAGTGGATGAGATGGTGGATGGTAAAAGCCAGAGAGGAATGTGTGGAGATACAAATGCATATTGATATTAGCCGTGGCAAGACCAACACACAGAGAGACAACGATTTGGCCGAGCTTTGCTGTTTTTGTACTGCTGGGAATTTCATATTCCCTTTGATCCAGCGGTCAAAGATATCTGGCTGCGGCGCTGAGGAGTGTGTAGAATACATAAAGGCAGCCGGGGAGAGAGCAAGGTTTGAGCTTCAGCGAGGTGGGAGGGGGTATGTCCAATTATCTGGCAAGCAGCGAGAGAGGGAGGAGAGCTGGCCAATTAGAGGAAAGGGCCCCTGCCACAGGCCTGCTACCCCACAAAGAAAGACAGGGAGCTAGACAGACAACCACCATGGTGAGACAGACAGGAAAGACACTGGTTAGAGGTCAAGACACTCTACACCACACCTCATAATCTGGAAGCAGGAGTGTTTATACCTTCAAATTAGTAACAGAGAGGTTCGGCATGCTCAAAGGCTGAGATGAAGAAGTATACGGAATGGGAGTGGATGTTAATTATGCTATTGTGAGCTGTTAAGACTTCCTGTGCTGGCTTCAATAATAAAATACTTGTACAAATACAAGTACATACTTTCAATGTACGATTTTCTATTAGTGTGTACCATAGGAGTGCAATTGTTGAGGGAATATAATTTAGTATAATACTCATAATCATCTTGAGAAACAAAGGATGATTCTCACCCAAAAACAAACACAAGAACACTTAATTGAGTTATTTCTTAATAAAGAACCTAATGTACCAACTCCTACAAAATTATTCTCTTTACTTATGACAGTTTCCATGATGTTTGCTATAAATTACAATGGGGTTGACAATAATTACCCTCCCTATTAAGCAGTCTTGTCAAACTGACAGGGGATTATATTAATGGTTAAACTGAGAAGGGGACAAAGTGTGCTTTTCACAAAGCCAATATGCAAATAGCCACTGAATGGTGTAACAATATGGAGGACCAGGACTTCCAGCACGTGAATAAAAGATTTCAATGAAACACTTTTACAGAGAGTGTATATGTGACTTTTCAGACACAAATAATTGCTCACAACAATTAACAATACAGTGAGTTACTTGAGGCTGTTTATTTTTACAGTACGTATAATGTTTCCTATGATCAAGAGATAAACCTACATACAAAAGATGGCTTGGTAATTACAGTATGTGCAAAACAAATGGTAAATCCTTGGTCCTTGGTTTGAACAAATATAATATAAGCAATGACTCAGCTACTTTGGCAGAAACACAAGTGATGGAATCAAACTGACTTAGTCTGTTGCCCACATCAAGTGTGACTCAAACGCTTAAAAAATTCCCTAAATATTTAACACCTCAAATCCCGGAACATCTCTTATTCCTGTAAGAGCAATTCAAAATTGCGGCACGCCATAAATACATACCTTGACGGCCTTAATTGTATCTATTGCCTCTACTTATCAGCAACACAGACTAATTGTGAACTCATTTCAGGAATGTCTGGTGAGTCCTCAATGTCTCACTCAAGTCAATGCAAATTGAGGGGTTTTCAATCTAAACTACACTGCAATGCCCAAGTCAAAACAGTGAAATATGTAGCTTCAGACCAACTGTATCATTTTTGACACCACAGGAATGGAGCCATGCTCTAAAGTCAGACAATGCATGTGCCTCAGAAGACGAGGCTTCAGCCCTGCTAATGTCTGCCACAGCCATCATTCAAATTAAAATACAAAGAGCAGTTGTCAATGCAATCAGGACCACAGCATTCCTCGTCCCAGCAACCTGCATCGCAGATTATCATCTGCTTTCCAGAGCTGGAGGACAGACCCCATCAAAGCAGCAGCCTGCAATTCTGTGCTCCAGGAATGCTCTTCTTTGATACGAGGAAACGTTTAGCAGCAGCTCACAGGATATTACAGGCCTTTGTCGCTCAGTGGTACAGCTGGCACCCACAAGGCGATAATTAGCCACAGGTCCACTTCACACGCTCACCTTCACCTTTGACATGTCCTCCTCACCACTGCTTCCTGTGAGCCGGCTTAGGGCCATGTTGTCAGTGGCCCCTTTGAGAGAGGAGCAGCACAGATGTCCAATGCGCGCGGTCATTAGGCACGCTATCTGCTTTAATGCATCATCATTTGGAGATTAGCAGGAGAAGGTCAAGAGGGCACTCCGCTCTGACCCGGGAGGGGCTTTGCTGCTTGATCAGTGGTCAGCATTTAACAAGCCCCTGGAAGCAGGAGGAGTAGGGGGATATGGTAGGAGTGTCTGGGGGCTTCCTGGCTATGTCTTGCAATTTACATCATAGATAGATTATAGCTGCACCAAATGCACCAACCCACCCTCCCTATAGTGGGAGAGCCAGTGGCTAATAGAAACCAAGCAGAGGTGCAAAGAGTGATGATGAAGTAGCTTATTTCATAAGGTACTACAGAGTCTATATGGTTGAGGCAAGAGGAAGGGTGAGAGATGAGAGTGGGGACAATGTTGTGTGAATGTGTTTCTCCTGCTCTAGGGCAGGACTCATGAGACATGCAGCTGTTACAGCTGCATGTCTCATGAATCAATCAATTTCTAGGACCGAAAAAAAAAAAGCGCTATATTTCTCAGAAAGACTAGAAAGCTGTGAGCTGAAACTGTGCCATTTATCATCAAATACTACAATTTATGCAGATGCAAATATCTTGAATAAGTCCACCTCCTTTCCTGGCATTGTTACAATGCCTGTACATTAAAAACATATCAAAGACAATTTAAGACATAAAACTACACGGTATGCGGCGAAGAACATATATAATAATGAAAACAGGCCAATTTACTACAGCATCTGCAATGTTTCTGTGTGACCCAAAGAATGAGGGTGTCTGGGTCTGTGCTACTATAATTGCTAGATGAGCAAAATCAATGGCATCTTCTTTCTGTCCAACCAGCAGAAGGTTTAGTTTGGGGTTAGATTAGTGTCATAATTCGCAAATAAATGTCATCAATTCACAAATGTATTTTGTGATTCACAAATAAATA